>JBBPBX010031491.1:0-34496 GCA_038048925.1 Garcialebias charrua
AAATGATAAATACATGTATAATCATTTAAACTTAAAATATTTATATAAATATAGTTGATTGAATTACTTGTCGCTCAGGCCACTATTAAGAATTGTAATCTTTCATGGAGAACATGAATCGTTCTAAAACAAATTCGAGACACAGTGGCTTTTGACACATTAAATCTATAGGCAAGGTCTTGAAGCTGCAGATGTAATCTGAGATGCATAAGTATCATAATAAATTGCTCAAATTTGGAGAGTGCTGACAGTGATGACATGCTGATGTATAAGGTTCACAGAGCTGAAAAATTTGCATCAAAACTAAAAAGTTGGGCAGTCCCGTATAAAACTTTGTTTTATCGTTGTTCTGGAAGGTTTCAGGAGTAAATTTAGTCACTGAGACTTTTTCCTTAAGGTCGCAGATCTCAGTTGTGTAGCCTTTCACTGCATCCTCCAGCTTTGTGAGGTCAACCATGCTTAGATCCGTCTGGCATTCTGCATCTGCAAATATTTAATTATTAAAAATTACGTTCAGAAATTCTATAAATAAATAAATAGTATTTTTATTTATTATTATTTTACCTTTGAATCGTTCGTTTTCAGGGGCTGGTAAGCTTTCTTCACAGAGCTCATCTTCCAGACTGTTGGCCTCCTCAGTGCAGAGAAGCTTCCAGGCCTTAGCTCTTTCCCTGCGCCGGAGGGATGCTTCTGTTTGTGGCCACTCGTTACTTCTTTGGTACCCCAGGTTAACAGTGGGGGCCCAGTCTTGGGAATGTACATCACCTGCTGCACTCGGACAACCTAAATATAAGACACCACTTTAAAGTAAAACACGTAAATGCCTTTCCTAGCACTAAGCTAACCGCTAACAACATTAGCATTCTAATCGGATTTTTTCTGGGAACAACCAAGTGTTGAACCACTACACAAGCTAGGGCATAACATATCTTACCTGTCTTTCTAGTTACTGTCCAATAAAATATCTGAAAATATGATTTAAACGATACGACCCTTACCTGTAACAAAGTGGTCGCTGCAGACTCTCGTCAGTTTCTGCACCTCCTGTTTTTAGCCGTAGGTTGTAATCCACGTTTGTCGTCTTTTTTCTGTAAGTTTTTTTAAATTAATCCCCTTGTAGCATACTACTTTCGGAACACGAAAATAACTTTTATCTATCTCTCGATTAGAGCGGTTGCAACAACCGTAAACGGCACAGAATTTAGGCATGTTGATGCTGAATCAGCAACAGAAGGAAACGGCTGCGTTTACCTCCTGCCCCGCATCTGCATTCTGTGACGTCACTGCTACGTCATCTGAAACCCAGCAATGTAGGGTAATGTGTTAGGATAGGCTAAGTGAATGCTCCTACAAGCACCCTGCGGATGTTGGATGTTGTCTATCATGGTGCACTAAGATTCATAACTGGTTGTGATTATTGTACCCACCACTGCACCCTGTATTCACTGGTTAATTGGACATCATTATCCTCACGCAGACTCTTCCACTGGTACATCTTCATCTTTAAATTACTTCTTGGTCTGCTGCCCTCATACATCTCCTCCTACATGTCTCTGCGTGAGTGCAGCTACAGCGTGCGCTCTCAGGACATGATCACCTTCAGTGTTCTGTCAGTGAGGACTGAACTTGGAAAAAGGGCCTTCTCCTATTCTGCTCCTGCTTCCTGGAATATCTTACAAAAAGAGCTGAAGCTCTTGGCCTTGCCCTCTCTAAATGGTTTTAAGAATCTGTTGGAATCCTGGCAAAAACCATTGCA
The DNA here is from genome assembly GCA_038048925.1 of Garcialebias charrua. NCBI lineage: Eukaryota > Metazoa > Chordata > Actinopteri > Cyprinodontiformes > Rivulidae > Garcialebias > Garcialebias charrua. The sequence continues at coordinate 1,757 of JBBPBX010031491.1, forward strand.
GATATGTTCTTGTTTTTGATTTTATACATCTATCTTATAATGTTTTGCTAGTTTTTGAAACTTTGTAAAAAAAATTGTATTTCTCTCTTATGTTTTTCTATTGTTTATTGTTTAAGGAAATTCTACCATTGCTGTTCATCATTCTTTAGTTTATAGCAGGTCGCTTTTGTAAATGAGTCCACGAGGCTCAACGAGATTTACCTGACTAAATAAAGGTTGAATGAAAAGTGCTTGATAAAAATACAGTACTGTATGTATGAGGTGCCCTTTGGATGTATGAGGTGCATGTTTGAGGTGCCCTTTGGATGTATGAGGTGCCCTTTGGATGTATGAGGTGCCCTTTGGATGTATGAGGTGCCCTTTGGATGTATGAGGTGCATGTATGAGGTACCCTTTGGATGTATGAGGTGCATGTATGAGGTACCCTTTGGATGTATGAGGTGCATGTATGAGGTGCCATTTGGACGTATTTTCGACTTACAGCGATTTTCGTGTTACGAACGGGCGTAGGAACGGAACTCGTTCGTAAGTCGGGGACTACCTGTAGTTAAAGACATGCTTTTCTGGACCACAATGACAGCTCATCAGCCATTTTAGGCTTCCTAGGGCAATCCTTTTGGAACTGTGCTTGGCTCTGCGGCCGATCTATCTATCTAAGGAAGCCAACATATTTAATTGAATCTTCAATTTGTCACAGTCTCCCATCCTGAGCAAGCACACTGGCAACAGAGGAAAAGAAAAACTCCCTTTCAACTGGAAGTAACCTCCAGCAGAACCAGGCTCAGAATGAGTGGCCGTCTGCTTTGACTGGCTGGGATTTGAAAGGACAGTAAGTAGAACACAGAATGGCAGGTCCAGGTGTACTTTCTATTAGAGAAAAGACACAAAAAAATGCTAAGGATATAAATAATTACAAATACAAACAGGTAGAGTAGAACAAGTAAAGACCGCAGCAGAGTGAGGCTATGTGGTCAGTTTGTCCTCCAGCAGTCTAAGTCTATAGCAACATAACTAAGGGATAGCTCAGGAAACCCAAGCTGGGCCTAACTATAGGATTTATCAAAAAGGAAAGACTTAAGTCTAATCTTAAAAGTAGACAGTTTTGTCAGCCTCATGGACAGAAACTGGAAGTTGGTTCCACAAGAGAGAAGCCTGATCACTGAAAGCTCGGCCTCCCATTCTACTTTGGGAAACTCTAGGAACTACAAGTAAACCTGCAGTCTGAGAGTGAAGTTCCCTGTTAGGGAAGTATGAAACAATAAGATCTGTAAAATAAGATGGAACTAGATTGTTGAGAGATTTGTTTGTAGACATATTACATTTAGCAGTACAAACTGAAGACCAAGGCAGTATGTAAAATGAAAAAAAAAATAAAAATTGGTAAGTGGACAAGTTGGGAACATGAGTGGAAGCTGCAGTAGAAGAGAGTTGGTAAGTTATATTCAGAGGAGTTTCTTGGAGTTAGTAGATTGTACGGCTTACTTGTCTTTACTTCTATTTCACATGTGAAAGGCGGCATCCAGAGATTCCAGGGTTGTAGAGCAGTCCAGGGTGACCAGGTAGGTGTGGTAATTGGTGGACAGTGGCAGGATAACCCTTAAGGCTTATAGGCAAGGGGTTCAGACTTTCTATTTTTGGTGGCTTGTAAATGGCTGTTCCAAGCAGAATGACCAAGGGAGACATTAAGAACCAGGACAGGTAGTTATCAGGAGATGAGTCCAGGAAAACAAGGAGGAACCAGAGCTACAAGAGCACACAAGGTTAGTACTTCTAGAGTTTGGACTAAATCACACTAGGGTCAGACAAAATGCCAGTGCACTTTGTCTGACCCTAGTTTGTTTCAGCTAAATCTGGTTGGACCAAGCATTTTTAAGTACTTGAGAATCCTTATCAGCAGACAGAAGACATCCATCTATTATCTTTTACCCACTTCTTCCTTTTTGGGTCGTGGGGGACACTGGTGCCCATATTCAGCTATCACTGTGCGAGAAGCAGGGTACATCCTAGACAGGTAGCAAGTCCATCACAGAGCCACATAGAGATAAATGAGACAAAGAACCAGTCACTCTCTCATCCACACCCAGGAACAATTTAGAGTTACCAGTCAGCCTAAAATGCACCCACAGGGCATGTATGAGGACAGCAGGACGGTGGTGAGATGTGCTGTAGGAGTGACAGAAAGCTTCAAGGTGGAGGTGGGATTGCATCAAGGATCGGCTCTGAGCCCCTTCTTGTTTGCTCTGGTGATGGACCGACTAACAGATGAGGTCAGGCAGGAATCCTCATGAACTATGATGTTTGCAGATTGTGAACTTGGGAGAGGTGGAGGTATGCACTTGAAAGAAGAGGAATGAAAGTCAGCCATATAAAGACATAGTATATGTGTGTGAATGAGAGGAAGGCCGGTGGAACAGTGAGGCTACAAGGAGCAGAGGTCACAAAGGTGCAGGATTACAAGTACAGTACTTGGGGTCCACTGTCCAGGAAAATGGGGAATGCCATAAAGAGGTGAAAAAGAGAGTCCAGGCAGGATGGAGTGGATGGATAAAAGTTTCAGGATTGATTTGTAACAAAAGAGTGTCAGCAAAGGTCAAAGGAAACGTTTACAAGACAGTGGTGAGACCAATGGTCTGGAGTCAGAGACATGGACAAAAGGTCAGGAGACAGAACTGGAAGTGGCAGAAATGAAGATGTTGATGTTCTCCTTATGAGTGACAAGGATGGATAAGATTAGGATTGAGATCATTAGAGGTATGACAGACACACAAATCTGTGAACAATATTTGATAGAAAAAGACCTTTTGAGTACGTAGAGAACGTCTTAGATCTTTGAGTTCAGCTCATGAAGAATGGGAGCAAAAACAAAAGTGTTGAGTTTATATTTTTATTCAGTATATTTATTAAAGGGTTGTGAGTAAAATACTTGTCTTCTCAAAATAAATATGGTTCTGGTTTGCTGATACGAATATGTTTTCTGCCATGTTTGTTAAAGTATTAAGGAAAATATGCTGCCTACCAGTCTACGGTAGCTAAAGCCTTTGGCTGCTAACTTAGCCTTTTGTTTATATAGGCTATGGTTCAAGGGTCTTTATTGTCATTTGCATCACATGAGGTGGAACGAAGTTGTGTACTCAGGTCCCAGTTACATCTAAAAATAGCAAAAAATATAAATTGTAAAAGAAACGGTACTAAGGATCCAAGATATAAACTAGGAAATATATTAAACACTTAATCGTGCAAAACAGTACACCAAACAACAGCAACACGAACATGAGTCTGCGAGAGTAGATGAGTACGACTGAATACAGCAGTATGAAATAAATCAGCAACGTGAGATCAGCAGCATGGATAATCAGCAGCAATCAAAGTGGCATTACAGTGTTTTTTTTAGGTAAAATTAAGTAAAAAAAAAATTTTGTAATCAGTAAAGGTAAATGTATAAATAAGTTTTATTAACTTTAATCTTTCTGTGTTTTAAGTGTCAAATATAAAAAATAATAATTTTATTAACGGACATTTCCTATTCATTTTGGAGTTTTGTGTGTGTGTGTGGGGGGGGGGGGTTGTAGTATTTTAGGGTAACTAATGTGTAAATATTTACGTGTAGTATATTTCTGTTAAACTCTTATTGCGTTTGCAAACACCATAAGAGTTGATGGCTATACCATAAAAGGTCAGTTTGAGAGTTCTGACTTCTACAGGCAGGTCAAGTGTCTGAATGGACAAAAACACTGAGTGAACCAGAGAGCAGGAGTTTAGTTCTTCCCAGGAGGGGGGCCCTGTTGCACAATGTGCTTCCACTCAGCCTGTATCTTGAGTTGCGTGAGAGATTTCCATATCTCACACACTCTTGTAAATCACAATTGAACAGTAGTAACTCAGAGAAAAAGCTCCAAACGCGTCTGTTTCCAATTTGTGCCCAGGGGTCCTGCCAAGGCCGGGGCAGCTTCAGAGACCACCCCCTCACTGTAGATTTACGGGCCCCGTCACCTCATAAGACTGCAGGAGTGTCGGCCCTGCTCTCATCTCGCTCACACCTACAGCTGGGGGGGGGGGGGGGGGGGGGGGTGTCAGAGAACTGAGACAAACAAATGAATACTTAAAAACAAAAATAATTAGGACTTTTACCAGAAACTTGTTCCTGTGAAGCAACTGACCAAAATCAGACTTTATTACTTTATTGTCAGAACATGTCTGAAATATGTCTTCCATCACAGCAACTTTGTTTACAAAAATCAAATCAAACAAAAAAACTTCAAACATTAAAATAATAAACAACAACATAAACTATTACCCAAAAATTCCTTTTCAAACATGTTATGTGCTTATGATGGTGTTCCAAGCTTGGCCATTCTCCATGTTTAGTTTCAGGACTGACTGGTGAACAGTGTTTCTCAGTTTAAAACTTCTTAAAGTGTGGAACCCTGTGGAAGCCTGTAGCTTTGACCGGAGGGTAACAATCGGCTCCTTGTTCAGGACATGGTTAGGGTCAGAGGTCATGTTCTCCACCCATTATGTTACTGCGGTAGAAGGATTCATGAAGTTCTTTGACTGGTTGACCTACCGTCTTCGATCTAAGGTTTATTTGATACAACAATTTGGATTTCTCAGCTTTGGGGAGACTTTTATACAATGTAGTACTACAGTATCATGTGGTACTATGGTACCATGAGTGATGAGTACCATGAATGGTACTACATTACTGTGTGGTGTTACAGTACTGTGTGGTACTGCAGAACACTGATTACTCTCACTCTCAACGTGGAGAAGACAAAGGAGATTGTTGTGGACTTCAGGAAGAGGGGTGCCCAACATGCCCCTCTGACCATCAACAGCACCACAGTGGAGAGAGTGGACAGCACCAAGTTCCTGGGAGTGCACGTCTCAGAGGACCTGTCCTGGAGCAGGAACACTGCATCACTGGCCAAGAAGGCTCACCAGCGCCTCTACTTTCTCCGCAAGCTGAAAAGGGCTGGAGCTCCAACCCCCATCATGTGCACCTTCTACAGGGGTGCCATAGAAAGTGTCCTGACCAGCTGCATCACGGTGTGGTTTGGTGCATGTACTGCATCCTGCCGCAAGAGCCTCCAGCGCATCGTGAGAGCAGCTGAGAAGATTGTCGGCACCTCCTTCCCCTCACTACAGGACTTACACAGCAACCGCCTCACTCGGAAAGCCCTCTGCATGGCAGGTGATCCCACACACCCACTACACAGCTGCTTCAGCCTGCTGCCATCAGGGAGGAGACTGAGGAGTCTCCAGGCTCGAACCAGCAGACTGAATGACAGCTCTGTTCATCAGGCAGTCAGGATGCTAAACTCTCTGCCTGCTCTGCCTCCCCTCCCACTTGTACTGCCTTAACACACACACACAAAAAAAACTTTCACACATTACCACACAACACAAAGATTTTAACACTGGACTCTGTGTCATCAAAACGGGTTATTCACTCAACTCACTGTCATGTGCTCATTCAGTTTGCACTACTTCTCATATTTGCACTAATTTGATTTGATTTGATTTGATGTTTATTCATTCATTTTAAAAGAACAATACAAGACAGTTTCATCAGATACAAGAATACAAGTAGGATAAAATGAAGGGAGCAGAAAGAAGATGAAATCTTATTATATCTGCCCCTTATTTCACAGTTTGTTCAACCAATGATAACCTTCAAGCAACATCACAGAATGAATAATTCTACTTATTTTTCTAACTGTAATACACAAACTACATCACAAAATGAATAATTCTACTTAATTTTCCTAACTGTAATACACAAACTAGATCACAAAATGAATAATTCTACTTAATTTTTCTAACTAATGTAATACACATTACTACCTATAGTCATACTACTGTTTACATTCACTGTTTACATTTATTACTACTGTTTACATTTATTACTACTGTTTACATTTACACTACTTTTATATCTACACTACTGCTGATATATATATTCTTTTTACTAGCCTTATTGCATATGCCACTTTACCTCTATACCAGTGGTTCTTAACCTTTTTTGAGCTACCGAACCCTCCAGTTTCATATGCCTACTCACCGAACCCCTCTTTTTAATATATAAATTTTATATATTAAAAAAGAGGGGTTCGAAAAAAATATATATATATATTATAAAATGTGATTTTTTTCCCCCAAATTCTACAACATCACCTTGCTCGGTTTGTCGTTTCCATAACGGTAGTTTTTTTTTAAAGCCTTCAGGCTTTCTTCTGCTTGCATGATGTTGACACCACCACCCTGCATCTGCTGAATGACATGATTGAGAGCTGCAAATATATCAGCCATGTAAGCTAAAATCACAATGAAATCAGGATTTTTGAAGCAATCTGCATGACAATGTTTCTGCTCTTGCAAATACAGGCCTAATTCCACACGCATAGCAAAAACACGATTCAGCACCTGTCCCCTGGATAACCACCGAACATTAGAATGGTGCAGGAGTGCACTGAAAGTATATGTATGAGGTAGATGATATTGGTATAGAGTCTATACCAATATCATCTACCTCATACATATACTGTGTACATAAACTTCATATGCTGCTTTGTCACACTTTTACAAATGTCAATGCCAGAACCTTCATTTTATTTTATAGATATACTTTTTACACTTTTATACTACTATGCAAAAAACTCAGGACAGTATTACACTTTTATTATTTCATTTTATGCTTATGTTTATTAAATGTTTAGTGTTTTAGTGTTGGTGTAACTTTTCATACTTTTATACTACTATGCAAAAACTACTATGCAAAAACTCAGGACAGTATTACACTTTTATTATTTCATTTTATGCTTATGTTTATTAAATGTTTTAGTGTTTTTAGTGTTTTAGTGTTTAAATGGTTACTGTTGCACCGAGGGACTGAGAGAAATGCAATTTCAATCCTGTGTATGTCCTGTACATATTGCAGTTTTGACAATAAAGTTGACTTTGACTTTGACTCGACTTTACCACCAAAGTACTATACAAAATATCTTCTGTACTTGCTCCAAAAGACCTAGAAGGAAATATATCATTTGATTAGACTTCTGCAGACCAATTCAGGTAGACTTTCCATGTCAACACTTGGTCAGTCATGACACATGAGTATTTCCAGAATGACACCTCTGAGTATTTCCAGGACGATATGTAAGTATTTACAGAATTATACTCGAGTATTTACTGGATGGCACCTGAGTATTTACAGAACAGTGTCTGAGTATTTATAGAACGGTATCTGAGTATTAAAAGGACGGTACCTGAGTATTTCTAGGATGGTACTTGAGTATTTACAGAATGGTACCTGAGTATTTACAGAACAGTATCTGAGTATTAACAGGACCTGGGTATTTCTAGGATGGTACTTGAGTATTTACAGAACGGTACCTGAGTATTTACAGAACAGTATCTGAGTATTAACAGGATGGTACCTGAGTATTTACAGAATGGTACCTGAGTATTTACAGAACAGTATCTGAGTATTAAGAGTCAGAGTCAGAGTCAGAGTCAGAGAGAATTTATTGTCATTTGCACCGCATGTAGTACATGTGTTGAAAACGAGATTATGTACACAGGGTCCCAGTTACATCCAACAACAAATGCAAGAGAAAAACAATAATAACATCTAGGATTAACTAAGAGAGACATCAGCTAGTAATACACTAAGCCCTAATGTAGTAGAAAAACATCATTATAAACAGCAGCACGAACATGAGCAGATGGTCACAGATGAACGCAGCAACAAGAAACAGATCAGTATCAGCATGATGTGACATTTTGCAGTGTTTATTCTTATTATTTATTTATTCATGAGTCTGACAGCCTCAGGGTAGAAGCTGTTCCTCAGTCTAGTGGTTCTACATTTGATGCTCCTCAACCTCCGTCCCGAGGGGAGTGGTGCAAAGAGTGAGTGTGCTGGGTGAGTGAGGTCTTTCATGATGCAGGTGGCTCTTTTTCTGCATCTGGAGGTGTAAATGTCTGTGATGGTGGGGAGACTGACTCCCACAGACTTCTGTGCAGCCTTCACCACTCTTTGTAGAGCTTAACAGGACGGTACCTGAGTATTTACAGAATGCTACCTGAGTATTTTGATGGGAATGAGAACTTTGTGACAGTCAGGTGATAGTCCAGATACACTACAACCTGGGGTTGTCTGGAACATTAAACCAGGTGAATAAAACGTTCCTGTCAGAATACTTAGTGTTGTGATGTATTTGTACAACAGTCATTGTGTAAAACAGATCAGTTGTGATCACACAACCTGGTGGTCCAGACGTTGGTCGGTACAGCAGATTACAGAGTTTATAACTTTAACTAAGTGACCACTGTTAGTCTGTAACAAATCCCCACCATTGAGCTCTAATATCACTGTTAATCTCAAACGGTGCACAGTTTGAAAAGCCCAAAGACCTCTTTTCTTTCTTTCCAGTACTCGATTGGACAGGCTGATGTTGGGAAGAGTAAAAACTCCCTGGTTTACAGACAGTGCAATCCTTTAAGAAAGCCTGCAGGAAAGGTTTCAGAGTCCATTGATGTGGTTTCTGCTGTGAGACGTGTCGGTGGTCTCAGATGATCCAGTCTGCAGACGTTTAACACTGAATTTAACTTTGCATGTTTTATTCAAACCATGCGGTTTGTCCCTCGATGGATCCTACAGTCGGGGGTGGGGGTTTGTTGGCTTCTTCTAACGGGTTGAAGGGAAGTTTAAAGGGGACCAGATGCAAAATTCACTTTTTAATGTTTTTTTTAACTCAACTTTGGGTATGTACTTCATAAAAAAAAACAGTCCTAGGGCCAAAAAATGCACCCAGTGGTTTATTTACTCTAAGTATATTTATTTATCTTTGATAGAAACACTTCGTTTTCAAATCCTCGCGCTTGTGACGTCACAAGCGCCAGGACAACCCACCTCAAACCTGAGTCCAGCCCCTCACCTAGCAACCCCTGGTTAGGCTCAACCCACTGCAGTATAAAACATGGGCGTAGCCAGAATTTTATGAGGGGCGGTTCGTTTAAAGGAGAAGTTGACCAAGCTAAATTCACATGCCTGAATAGGTCAGTGGAAACAGTGTTGGGTTTCCGTCCCAAACCTTATGGGTTCAATTCCCACATGGTACAACGTTTTTTTAATTTTTTTATTCATTCCAGATTAAAAAAACACAAGAAAACTATTTACAAAACAACAAGAAATAAAACAATACATGAAATGAAAGGAAGCAGAAGAAGAAAATAATCTTATCTGCCCCTTCTCAAACTTTTTTTTTTCAAACACTCGATTCAAACAACTAATTTTACGTTTGTCTTTTATTGGATAAAAAAAAAGGAGTTAATATGCCTGTTAACACATTCTACTTTTTTTATCCAATAAAAGAGTGTTTGAAAAAAAAATTAGTTTGAGAAGGGGCAGATAAGATTATTTTCTTCTTCTGCTTCCTTTCATTTCATGTATTGTTTTATTTCTTGTTGTTTTGTAAATAGTTTTCTTGTGTTTTTTTAATCTGGAATGAATATAAAAAAAAAACGTTGTACCATGTGGGAATTGAACCCATAAGGTTTGGGACGGAAAACCAACGCAGTTTCCACTTACCTATTGAGGCATGTTACTTGTTACTACATGTTACTAACATGATGCAACAACCTTCATCTCTTTAAAATGTAACAAGATAAACACCAAAAAATATATTTATTTATTTATTTTTATTCAAACTCATTGAATTCTTCATCCTCTGCGTCGCTGAAGAGTTCTGTCAACTCCTGAGCAGGTAACAGGTGCAGCGCTCAGAGCAGCTGCGTCCTCCTCCTCCGCGTCAGCTCCATCAAACATCCTGCCTTCCTGAACCCAGACAAGATGGATTCTTTACTGACTGAGGTCCAAGCTTTATCCTTCCATTCATCCATCCGTCCGTCCATCCATCCATCCATCCGAGGACCTGCTGCACGTCACGTGCATCTGTCCTGTAGCTGTTGCTCTCTGTCCATCAAAGTCAAAGTCAACTTTATTTTCAGAACTGCAATATGTACAGGACATACACAGGATTGAAATTGCGTTTCTCTCAGTCCCTCGGTGCAACAGTAACCATTTAAACACTAAAACACTGAAACATTTAATAAACATAAGCATAAAATAGTAAAAATGTAACACTGTCCTGAGTTTTTGCATAGTAGTATGCATAGTAGTATCACGGTGCAGAGCTGCTTTGAAGCTTGGGTTAGGGTGAGCAGGAAAGGTTAACACTAATCCTTTTAAAAAAAGAGCTAATTTTAAAACAACAACAGTTTAGAGATACTGGCTGTTACAGAGGGCGGAGTTAATGTAAACAGATCTTGGAAGGGCGTGGCCATGACAGCTCATTATCATAAACCAGTCGTTCAAAACGAAAGTTAAAAATGGCAGAATTAAAAAGGGTATAATTGATTATCTAAGAATTATTTTGTGTATTAAATTGAATGAACATTGTCTGGATAGCCCACAGACATACCATAAAAATTTTAAAAACCTATCTGTGGTCCCCTTTAAGATAAGAAGAGATCAAATGTCTAGGTTTCTAAAGGAGACTTTTTTTGTTAAAAAGACTGGTTGTACATCCTGACGATAAGCCATTTGGTCATGGCTCGTCTACCAGAGAAGCAACATATCTCTGTTTTCAAGCTAACTGTATTTTAGAACAAATGTTTCCAATAAGCTGCAAGAGTTAGCATGTTGCCAGATGAAGTATATGCACTCTATACTGCAGCTCATTATGGAGACTAATAACCAGATAATTAAATATTATCATCAGCTATTAGGCTGTCAATGCTACTTTACAAAGAGCAGAACAGCTGAGAGTCAGTACCATAGGAACAATTACTTCACAGTTATAAATAAAGCAGCCTGTTGACGCTGGTGTCTGGAAGATATAAAAGCCCGAATGGCTGTGAACTTCTTAAAGTTTAATGAGGAAAAGACTGAGTTGATGGTCTTTGAAAGCTCCACTGAGACCCCTTATGTCGATGTTGGTTCCTTCGCCCAGTACATCAGACCAGCTACATGGGGTCAAATTCGATGCTGGACTAAAGTTAGAAAAGCACATCAGAGCAGTTGTTGAATCTAGTTTTTTTTTCCGTTTGAGGCAGCTGGCTAAAGTAAAGCCAATTTTTTTTTTCTCAGCTGCATTTCGAAACAGCAGTTCCCACCTTTGGGACCACTCAGCTGTATTACTGTAACGCACTCTATACAGGAATCAGTGACTCATGTATCTCTCAGCTTCAGAGGCTGCATGTCTTTTAACTGGCACACGAACGATTGACCCCATCTCTGTGTTTTAGCCTCCCTGCACCAGCTGCCTGTACATTTTAGGACTCATTTTAAAAAAAAAGTTTGCTTTTAAGGCTCTTAATAGACTTGCTCCGCCCTATCTGTCCAAGCTGCTACATCCCTACACACCTTCAATCCCTCAGGTCAGCTGATCCTGCTCCTGAGTGTACCAAAGACGAAGCAAAAGCTCAGAGATTGTGCTTTTGCTGTGGCAGCTCCAAAACCAGGATGACCTCAGAATAGACCTCTTCCCTGTCTGTTTTTAAACCCCTTCTTAAAACCCACCTCTTCCCCCTGGCCTTTGACACCATCTGATATGTTGACTTAATTATTTTAATTGTTTTTTCATATGATTGTTTTATTATGTGTACAGCACTTTGGTCCTGTGGGTGTTTAACGTACTCAAATAAAGTTAGTGTGGTATGGTGCTTTAGCTGACACTTGTTCAATTCAAGTCAACCTTTATTTAAACAGATAAATCACATTGAGTCTCGAAGACTCATTTACAAATGAGACCTGTTTAAACAGACAATAAAAAGTGGTGAAAAATGACACATAGGGTTTGGAGACAACAACAAAAAAATCCTAACACGCTTTTAATCTTTGGTTGAAGGTCAACAGCGTGATAATGAAAAAAAATCTCGCACATAATGACGCCAATACTTCGCAAGGGGGGAGGGAACGCAAGGACAGTGATGTCCAGCGACACACACAGGCACTGTGATTAAATTAAAATTCAGTCTTGAGCTTCCGTCTCATAAATAAAAATGTTATCAATTAAAAGTTGATCACAGTTTAGTACAAATCTGTCCTGAGTTCAGGAAAATTCTTATTTTAAACCGGGTGACGTAAACGTGCTCACTTGTTTTCTGTCTTCCATCCATCCATCCATTTTCTTCCGCTTATCCGGGGTCGGGTCGCGGGGGTAGCAGCCTAAGTAGGGAGGCCCAGACTTCCCTCTCCCCAGCCACTTGGAGCAGCTCCTCTGGGGGAATCCCAAGGCGTTCCCAGGCCAGCCGAGAAACATAGTCCCTCCAGCGTATCCTGGGTCTTCCTCTGGGTCTCCTCCCGGTGGGACATGCCCGGAACACCTCACCAGGGAGGCGTCCAGGAGGCATCCTAACCAGATGCCCGAGCCACCTCAACTGGCTCCTCTCGATGTGGAGAAGCAGCGGCTCTACTCCGAGTCCCTCCCGGATGACTGAGCTTCTCACCCTATCTCTAAGGGAGAGTCCAGCCACCCTGCGGAGAAAACTCATTTCATTTCATGTTTTCTGTCTTCCTCATTTAAATCTACAATAAAACAGTCAAATGAGATGATATGTACTACACACAACATATTATTTTGATCCAAAAATTCTCAGTCAGGTCATCTGGACAGTTTCTTTTTTATAGAACCGTTTCGCCCTCCATCCGGAGGGCTTCGTCAGTCAGAAGAGTTCCAGTAAACTGTTTCCCCACCAAGCAGTAAACACCTTAAGTGGACGAACCAGTTTGCTGGAGCTAAGATGGTTATTTTGATATTACACCTAGAATAGTCAGTGTTGATGTGGGGTATTGGTCAGTAAAAATAACAATAAATTGTTGTTTGTAAGTAAACCTAAATAAATGTAGTTTGAAACGTTTGATGGTGTTTTAGCTCGGCTCTTAGCGACCCGGCTCTGACTGTAAAGACAAACAGAAACTGAAGGTAAAGATGGAGCTCCCTGTGTGACTAAAACACCTCGTCTCTCTGGTTAATTCACCTTTTATCAGTTTAATTACTGTGTTGGGTTTATTCAACAACAAAACAGTTTAGTAACTGAGCTGTGCTCAGAGGATCGGCGTCTGAAGGACTAAATTACTCAGCGTGAAGCACAACAGACCGGCTTCTCGTGGGAGAGCGGTCGAATGTCTCTGGTTTCTCTGAAACTGCAGGCTTTTAGTTCAGATCAAAATAACAACACAGGAGACAAAATCCTGAAAGAGTTGCTATAAAACCTGACAAATGATGCAGAAATGAATAGTTTGTACAAACAAACAGGTTTTGATAGTTTGAGAGGCCTGAGGATCGATGTTTCTCATAACGGTCTTTGTTAAACTGATAAAAGCTTCAGTGGGAACCAGCGAAGAGCTTAGACTGTTTCTGAGTAAATACAGTTGGTTTTACGACTCGTGCACCCTGACGACCTGACCCAATTTTTCGGGGAAGTCAGGGACACGGTGGTTAAAGTTCCTGCTCTGACAGTTGGATCGGGGGGTTCTGCATGCAGTTTGTTCTGTTTCTGCATCTGTATGAGTTTTCATGTCAGCTGAGATCAGCTCCAGACCACCACAACCCTGAAGAGGAGGGGATGACGAGAACAGACGGATAAATCCCAGACTAATCCCAATACTGTATAATGCTGATGTTTTGTTAAAGTCTGGTTTGTGTTTGCGAGACAGAACAGGCAGAGCCTTTGGATGAAACATAAAAACATTTGTGTGTTTTCTGCAGCATGTGTGTTTCTGTGGCTCCAGTTGGTGTTGTTGGTGACCTGCAGCTCAACATTTCTCAGACTCTCAGAAAATAATTCATCACTGACTTTCATTTGTTCAAGTCAAAACGACTATTCGTGTGGCGCTGGTCAAATCGTACCTCCACTTTGTACCTGGTGGTTGACATTTTGTGCCAGCACGATATCAAACTGTTACCATCCATGCACTCACAATGTGCATGTGTCCCTGCAAAACTGCACAGGATCAAAATGCTTAATTTCATAGTCGACATAAATATATATCGTAACATCTTCAAAACCAATATTTATGATGAAAATACTCCAGTTAAAAACAGCAAGTGCTGCATGCTCTGACGCCAGCTAGATACAGTGTACGTAATGACACAGTCTGGGTACGTACATGGATTATGGTAGATGGTAGATAGATGGATCATTGACTGATGATGGTAGATGGATTGATGATGCATGGATGGATGATAGATGGATGATTGATGGATGGATGATAGATGGATAATTGATGATGGATGGATGATGGTTAGATGTATGATAGAGGATTGATGGATGGATGATTGATGATGAATGGATGGATGGATGACAGATACAAAGTAGATGGATGATTGCTCGATGATGGATAAATGATAGATAGATAGATGGATGATGGATGGATGATAGATAGATGGTTGATTGGTGATGGATGGATGAATGATAGATAGATAGATGGATGGATGGATGGATGGATGGATGGATGGATAGATGGATTGATGGATTGATGGATAATAGATGGATGGATAATAGATGGATGATAGATGGATGATAGATGGATGATAGATAGATGATTCAAGGATGGATGATAGATAGATGATTCATGGATGGATGATAGATAGATGATTCATGGATGGATGATAGATAGATGATTCATGGATGGATGGATGGATGGATGATGCATGGATGGATGATGCATGGATGGATGATGCATGGATGGATGATGCATGGATGGATGATGCATGGATGGATGATGATAATAGATGGATGATGGATGATTGATTGATGGATGATTGATGATGAATGGATGGATGATAGATTGATGATGGATGGATGACTGATGGATGGATGACTGATGATTAATCGATGGATGGTGGATGATTAATGGATGGATGATGGATGATAGATTGATGATGGATGGATGGATGACTGATGAATAATGGATGGATGATTGATGGATGGTGGATGATTAATGGATGGATGATGGATGATGATTGTTTGATGGATGGATGATTGATAGATGGTGGATGATGGATGATGATTGTTTGATGGATGGATGATTGATAGATGACAGATGATAGATGGACAAATAAATGTGCGGTGATGTCATTGTTTGTGTTTCTCTCTGCTGCAGCTGAAAGAGGAACTTCTCCACCTGCAGTGATCACTCACTCAGTCTTGATGCAGAACTTCCTGCTCCACAGGGGGTTTTGTCCTCCCTGGGCTCGCCTCAGGACACCTGAGTCACATCTGACAGGTGTGCTGCTCCACCTGCCGCTGTTCCTGGACCAGGTGATCTCAGAACCAAGAGCCCACTGTTGGTTCAGGTTTCTGCCTCATTCATTAAGATAAAAGTAGTGACGTTCCACCTGCAGCCGACTGAGCAGTAACAGTCGGTTCACAGAGTGGGTCAGTGTGAGTCTACCTGTGCAGAGCTCTTGTGTTTCAGTCAAACATAGGTTGTCATACCGTTGCATAATTTGAACAGAAGCACACTTTTACAAAAAAAAAACTTTTCTTGAGGTCCAGGGTTATTCAGAAAACACCTGGGTTACAGCCATGAATGTCCAGACCCAATCAGGCTGACACTTTTACTAACAAAACATGTTCAAATAGGCTTTTCTTCATTTCAGAACAATAAATCACCTAAGTAGGGACAGCTGAAGAGGTGGGTACGAAACAGACCGATGTGGATATGAAACAGGCTAAAACAGGTTGAGGTGGGTACAAAATGAGCCAAGGTGAGTATGAATGAAGTCAAGGTGAGTTTGAAGCCACCTACGACAAAGAGCTCCAACAAAGGCTCAATTTGACCTGGAGCCCTTTTGTCCTCCAGAGGGGTTGTAGCTGAGGCTAGATGATCTCTTTGACACTGAACCTTTTCAACTTGAGATATTTTGCTACCACCTTAGCCTTGACTTGTAGTTCCTTTCCTGGGCTGCTGTTTGAGTCAGCAGGAGATGGAGCTTTCCTCAGGTTGGTGTAGATCAGGGGGTGTCAAACTCTCTTACAAAAGGGGGCCAAAATTAAAATCTTTTTTCAAACTAAGGGTCAGTTTCAGAATCTACATCAACTTAAGTTAGATACCCAACATCTTTTCTTGGTTGCAGGTTCCTCAACAAGAGTTTGATTGGTCTCATTTTATGTTCTCTGTTGCACTTTTGACATCATAATCAATGATTAATGAAAAAATTAAAATGATAAAAGTATTTTACATTTAAAATAACATCTTGGGGGCCAGATAAGATGTCAACGAGGGCCACATTTGGTCCGCGGGTCTTGAGTTTGACACATATGGTGTAGAATAGATGGATGATACAAGCAGCTGTCCTGACCTGCAGGCCCTCACAGGAACAACAACCCATCCTTCTGCTCTTTCTGCTGTGAAACAATGGTCTCTGCCAGCAGAATATCTGACTCAACTCTCAGTGGTCCCATGGTAACATGCTCAGCCGGGCTTTGGCCGATCAGAACCACCATGATTGGACCCACGCGGTGAGCTGGTGTGGGCCGCGAGAACTCTGTAAACCACCCAGAATAATTGACGAGGAACAGTCGACACCTACAAGCTGTGTCACATGTTTCATCACGCCTCACGCATGCAGCTTTACTGGCATGTTAACCGAGTTCTGGGAACTGTTTACAACTGATTACTCATCATAGCTGCATGTATCACACAGACAACAAACAAACAAACAAGCAATGCTCTGTTTGTTCAGCTGACGGATGGGACTCTGATATGAAAAAGCCTGACGAGAGTTTCTTTGAGCCTGAATGTTTGAGCTTACATTGGAGCTAAGTGGGAACAGAGGCTGGAGGACTCATGTTTGCTTTTCATTTTCAGCTCTGGTACTGGTCCAGGTACATATCCAGGCCACCTTGAAGAAGCTGAGGAGCATAATGCAGGACAGTTGGGGAAATGTGTAGCCGGGACAGGATGTCAAAGCGGCGCGCCTCAACCAGGCGGACGCAGAGGGAGGAGGAGGGACGGTGGAGCAGATATCGTGCGAGAGGAGCAGAAACCGAGACCAGCAGGAGTTCAGCGTGCCCTCGTCAATAGGACGTCTCAGTTACCAGCAGCTTGCCGTGTCACTCATGTGGATGTGTTCGGTTTCAGAGAAACAAAGGCGTCCTCAGCGAATGATGTAACTCGGAGCGTTCGACCCTTCACGGCTGCCTGACACGTCATCTTTTGCATGCAAGGACAGATGAGGTGAAGCCAGGCTCTCTTCCCCTATTGTTTGTTCCGCACGCAGCCTCTGAACGTGCACACGCAGAGGTCACGCATGTAGAGACAGCATCAGTCCTGATCCCATGTGGCTCACAGCGTGGAGCTGATGGACTCAGAGTGTGGCCTGATGGATGCTTTACATCCATAACATCTGTCTGATGACGCTCACAGCTCGAACCGTTTCACTCTGTAGTAAAATGCACATCACCCTCTGCCCTCGTAACAGATTTATCTTGCATGCTCTGTCAGCTCAGAATGTGTGCTTGGGATAAACTCAGCTACTACCACCCTGTAGCTTCATAATCTGTAAAGCTGGGTTATAACCATGTTTGTGTTGGGTAAAGTCAATTAGCTGTGGCGGCCAGCTTGAATTAGACTGACTTCAAAGGTTAATCGGTTGTAAAACATAATTTATGACGCAGGTGGGCCACTGTGTAAAATGCAAAACATAAAAAATAATGAACTGATTGTAATAATTATATCTTATACAAGCATTTCCAGATGTGTAAGCTGCCCAAGCCAGATACATTAAAGGTGCTATATGTAGTTTTTGGAACACGCTGGAACTTAGAATTTTTTTTTAACAGAGACACGTTTCTAGTCCCTCCCCCTTGCTCTCGGCTGAACTGCAGCTCAGCCTCCATAGCTCCGCCTCCACTGCATGTCCTGTCTCGTGAACGCGCATGTGTGCAGCCGCTGCGATGTTCTGTGTTTATATGTTAATAAAACGTTCTAAAAAATAAAATAAAAACATGGAGCGCTGGTCCAGCACACCAGAAATCTGCAGAGCCTCGCGCAGCCACGTTGAACCCGAGTTTAATTCGCTCGTGACAAATTCATTCATTTCCTCATCATTTCAGTCATGGAGTCAGCGGAGGAGGAAGCGATCACTTGACTTTTGGCAAAAAAACAAAAGAAAAGTCCAGATCAGGGATGAAGAAGGGGAATTTAATACATTTGTGTCACATACAAAACAGTCCTGCATCGCTTTGCAATCCTTTGAACGAGAACGTGCGCGGATGCGCGCTGGGGCTGGGACAGGCGGGGGCGTGGGTTAGGGGCGTGAGAAGCTCTGTTTTTATTGGCTGGTTAAAAACTCTGTTTTTATTGGCTGGTTAAAAACTCTGTTTTTATTGGCTGGTTAAAAACTCTGTTTTTATTGGCTGGTTAACGGCGGGTCACTGTGGGTTTTTAGAAATGCTTTTAGTAACACCTGGAGAAGCAAGGGGACTATAGTTTTTTTCAGAGATTACTTGTCTAACATCAGTCTGTCAGGAGATAGTGACAGAGTGAAGAAATAAGTTAAAAATACATTTTTAGAAAAGTTACATATAGCACCTTTAATGCTCCCCCATACCATTTGAGAGGCAGGCTTTTGAACAGGTTGGATGGTCTCTCCTCTTTAGTATGGAGGCACTAGTTTTAGACAGACTGCTAAACCAGTTCCCATCTTTACGTTTCTCTCTAGTCCTCTGACTGACCTGCTGATAATGCATCTCATCAGGGACTAAATGTTCCTCCTGGTTCTGATCTGGACCTCTGACTCTTCCAACCTTTAGTTGCTACTGAAGCAACTCTTTACAGATGTGTTGATGACATCGGATTCAGAATTTAAGGACAGTTATTATTTATTTATTTGTTTAATAATTTCATCCATCCATCTTTACCCACTTCTTCCTTTTCAGGTTGTGGGGGTCATTAGTGCCCATATCCAACAGTCACCGTGCGAGAGGTGGGGGACACCCTGGACAGGTCTCCAGTCCATCACAGGGACACATAAAGACAAACGAGACAAACAACCATTCACTAGAGAGAAATTAGAGTTAACAATCAGCCTAATATGCATGTTGTTAGTATTTAGGAGGAAACTGGAGTACCTGAAGAAAACCCACTCATGCACAAGGTGAGAACATGCAAAAGTCCACCCAGAACGGTCCTCTGGCCAGGATTTGAACCGGCAACCTTCTCGTTGAGAGGTGGCAGCTCTACCAACTGCACCACCGTGCCACCACAGTAAATTTTCTAAATGGTTCATCGTCTTAGTTTTAACATTTCAACTATACTTATTACTTACTGTCCTGCACTGAAAATAAAATGTGTTTTTTTTAGTTTGTGATTTCTTTGCTTTCAGTTTTTATTAACATTTTACACAGCAGTCCAGATGTTTGCTGTAGATGTACATCCAGTGATATTTTTATTCCAAATCTGTCCACTGGTTTATGAAATACAGTTGGTCCCCGACTTACGACGTCATCGACATACGAGGTTCCGGACTTACGAGCAGACTAACGAACAGTACAGTTGTACAGAAAATACAGCACTGGTATGTGTTTTTAGATGAAAGTGTGTTAGCTAACCGTTTGTAAACAAAGTTCTGTGCATGTTTATGAACCAGTATGTACGTTTGTGTTGAAAAACAGGTGTCCGGCGCAGCGCTAGCATACATTTTCCGACTTGCGACCAAAAATCCGGACTCACGAGCAACACGTGTTTCGGGTTCCGACATACGAATTTTTGTCTTACGAGCGACTCGTAGGAACGGAACTCGCTCGTAAGTCGGGGACCACCTGTATGTCACTTTGTGTTCTTTAGTCTGCTTGTTGATCTCAGTTCTTGAATATGATGACATTTTATTAGACATTTGTTCTTCTCAGAAGCTTTAAGTCCTGATCAGACCTGCTCTACTGTGACAGTCTAAATATTCCATATCGCTTGACTTCAGTTGTGAATTGGCTCTATCTAAATAAACTGAATTGAATCGTCTATCTGTCTGTGTGCAGTGGACACCCTGAGTTTGGACCCTGGTTGGAGCCTCCGCTCTCCGGACATCTTGCAGGTCGTCTCTGAGCCCAGGTGGGTTTGAGGAGCTGCGTTAGTTTCTCTCTAATATTCTGGACTTCAGGGGATTATTCTGTGAAATATTAGATCATTAAATGAGATCATGTTAAAGTAATCACGGCTTGACAGCGATCATTAGAGATCCTCCACAGTGTACCTCCGCCTCTCACGCTAACACGCTGAGGCTGTTTAAAGCCAAGCGACGACAAATATGAAATAGCAAATGGGCCGGACCCGACCTTACAGCTCTTGCTCATTCTACCCAGCCTGTGACAGGGTGGTGCTCCCTCCTCTCTGCAGAGACCTGCTTTTTATTATTTTTCCTCCCAGTCTGAGCACCTGCAGCCTCATGTGTCCTGCTCTGTGCCCATTAAGACATAAAGTAAACCAAGTCCAGGCCGAGAGTCTGCAGGCTTGTTACGGCCCGAGAGTAATGAGGAAACAGCACGCTCTGCACAACAACCATTAGGCAACAGAGCTGCTCGCCGCTCGCATGCTAAGCTCTCATTTTCAGCACCCTCTGTATGTGGGTGTGGGTGTGTGTGTTGTGTGTGTTTGCTATTATCTGGATATCATCACAGCCACAAAAATCAGGGCCCGATAGGATCTTCCCCGCTCCATCCTGAGCCAAAGTCACGACAGCCAAGGGTCTCCTCTGGCCACACACACACACACACACACACACATTGCAGCACGCTTCGACATTTTGTGGGCAAATATCTTCAGACTGGTGTGATGGAATTCCCTCCTTTGTGGGAACCGAGCCCAGAACCATTTGTTAACCCTCATCTCTGGAGACTCCTAACTCCTTACAGATTCTAACTTTGGATTTCTATATTAGGTTACTGTGCTGATACACACACACACACACACACAACCTTGTTTCTTCTTATTTTCTGAGCCACTTTCTGCATGCTCTGCCTCATTGGACTGAGCTTCTTGTTGTTGTCTCTGTTTGTCATCATCTGCGACGACAGGAACCGGTTCTGGGAGCTAATAGTTGCCTGAAACAGCAGCAGCTCAGGTGTTGACGGCTTCGTCTAATCTGAACGGTGCAGAGCTCATCACGGGGGAGATGAAGTTCATGGTGGAGCATTCGTGTCCTGGGAGGTTGTGCAAGGAGGACAGATAAAACTTCTGTCAACACATGGCTTGTCCAGCTCACAGTTGTGCAACAGCATGCTCTCACAGTCCAAACATAAACAAGGCTCGGTCCAACAAATGACCAACAACCCACTAAATATATTTTCTACAAATCTAATTTAGTCCCACCTAATCCTCTTGGAGCAGAGATGATATTGCAGCTTCCATCCAGTGGAAACTGTTGCTGGTGGGAAGACCCAGGTCAGATCTGCAGCAGCCTTTGAGTCATTACTACAGTTTCCTCAGATGATAACCATATATTTTCACTGAATATGTTCTTCTAGTTCTGCAAGCTAAAGGAACATCTTCAACTAAAGCCTACCTTTGAAGAAATGCAGGTCATCCGCCATCTTTCAGGCCAGAGTTTTCAATTAAAGTCATGATCAGGCCAGAGTTTTCAATTGAAGTCATGATAAAAGGGCCGTTTTTACAACACTTCACTACCTACAAAAACCAAGAAGAGGGCTTTACAACACAGTCTGTGTCCTCAATGACCCATCCACACACACACACGCACACATCCATACAACACTGTGCTAACATGTACGGTAGATCCTTCTGTAGAGTTAAACCAAAGCACATTCAGACGCTGATGGGACACACTGGAGAGGACTTCAGTGTCTCAGAGACACTTCAGCATGTGATAGCAGCATACTGGCAGAATCAAACCTCCGACTCTTGGAGGAGGACCTCTCTAACCACTGATCCACAACCAATATCTCAAAGAAGTGTCCAGTGGTTCACTAGATATTTTGCTAACAGACATCTTCTAACACATAATGTAAAAACACTTTCCAACACCTGCGTCCTATAACTGTATAAACATACCTTTCCACTTCTACGCTGATGACTGTCAAATCTACTTCCCCCTAAGAAACAATGGTACATGCTCTATTCAACCTCTGCTCGACTGCCTGGCTGACATCAGGGACTGGATGGCTTTAAATTTCTTATGTTTTAATAATAAGAAGTCTGAAGCCATATTGTTCCTTCCCAATGACACAATCTCGAACCTCAGGCTCCTTAAAAGAACCATCTTCTGATGCTGCTCTTGTAGCCGCAGTTAGTTGCATAGCCCATAAATGTTACATAAATTTGGCGAGCTAGCCAGGAGCCTGAAGTTGTGAATGTTTTTTTTTTAATACATTTTGTTGTTTGCATTGAAATATGGATTTCTTTGACCAAATTGGTATCAATGTTGCTAATTCTGTCATCATTAGTGGTGTAACGAACACTCAAGCAGATGATGAGATCATATATTAATTGCGCAGCTATGGTGAAGTTAAGGTTTTTACTGTTACTGCATGTGAGAGTCCATTTTATAAAAACCTGGCCGTTGAATTCATTAATTCTGCAGATTTGGAAAAGCTAAAATCGCTTTTACCATAAGTTTACCAACCTAAGATTGCAGAAGGTGTTATATTTGTTATTAAATTACTTTCAAGAGAGTGCCATGCCACAACCACAGTGAACAAGACCCCAGCCCCTGATTACCTTTATGAACTGAAACGCATTTCCCAGCAGAGTGGACAATCATTTGATGATGTTTTGAGAGGAGTTTTTGAACAAATAAGTGCTCATTTAGGAATATCAGCTACCGGAGGGGAGCCTGACGATGATGATAATGAGGAGGAGGACACAGTTGAAATACTGATGACTAACGCCAAAATTACACTACTTGCGGTCCGCTCCGCTCCACAGGTCGCAGCTGAGCGTCTCGAACTCCAATTTCCACTACCTCCGCTCAGCTCAGGTCCGCCTGCATGCGCCGCTCCTAGACGCATGCGCGGGATTTGCGGGATCGCGCGATAAATCAAGTGATAAATAATGAAGTCAGAACAAAACAATTCATTCGGTGGAAGAAGGAGAACAACAGTAGAGACTGCTGCCTTGATCTTCTCTCGTAAATGAGCGACAGGACATGGTTTGAGCAACAGGAAGTGAGGTATTACATTTTCAGAATAAAATACTTTATTTATTTATTTATTTCTTGTATTGCGTTTGTAGGCGTAGTCATAAATGATAGTTTGACAGCATTTTTGTACAAATAAATCCGTATAGAGCTAGGATTAGTCCGCCCGTGGTGATTTTATTTTGTAAATACGGAAGTTGTGCTCGTTCCTTTTCCTGTTGGTGCCTCCGCACAGCTCCGGCGTCCGGCAGAAATAGAAAAATTTCTAATTTTGACGGACTGCCGTCCGCTCTCCGCAGCTCGCTGCCGCCGTGCGGAGCCAGTGTAAATTCTGTCATTGATTATAATGGGTGCGTATTTGCTGCGGAGGTCGGACCGGAGCGGGGCGGAGCCGTGACGCGTGTGGTGTAATTTTGGCGTAACAGAGAATCCAGTCAGACTCGGCTGTTTACTCTTCCCTCAAACCCCTCGGTTCACTCCACCACCAACCAGCAAGGATCACAAACTCAACCAAATCCAGCTCCAGATGTGGGACCAAGAATTTCCCTCTCGGGGAATGATCTAAACCCTCCTGGGGTACAAAGGGTTGTAGTTGAACACCTTGTGCACAGAGATGATGTACATTTTCAACCTCTGCCTTCATTTAGACTACGTACCTTCTCAGGGAGACTTCCAAAACCTCAGCATGAGGCAGATTATGAATCTTGGAAGTCTCAAATAGAACTTTTAAATGCAGATCCAAGTCTTGCCCCTTTGCATGTTACAAGGCGTATTTTGGAAAGTTTACTCCTTCCGGCTTCTGACCTAGTGAGGGGATTGGGACCCAATGCCCTGCCTTCAGCGTTTTTGCAAGTACTGGATTCTGCATATGCTACTGTTAAGGTCCTCAACCAGCTTCATGACAAGATGGGACATTTAGGTACAGAGAGAACTCTGGACCTCGTCCGATCACGGTTCTTCTGGCCACGTATGGCAGTTGATGTCTGTAACAAACTCAAGAACTGTGAGAGATGCATCCGAAGAAAAGCACAACCTGAGAAAGCAGCACCCCTTGTTAACATTAAAACTTCAAGACCACTCGAACTTGTCTGCATGGACTTTCTGTCAATAGAACCTGACCGAAGCAACATCAAAAATGTTCTGGTGATAACTGATCATTTCACAAAATATGCTGTTGCAGTGCCAACCCCAAACCAAAGAGCTAAAACTGTAGCAAAAACCCTGTGGGAAAATTACCTTGTCCATTATGGAATACCAGAGCGTCTCCATAGCGATCAAGGGACTGATTTTGAATCTCACACTATCAAGGAGCTCTGTCAGATCACAGGAATCAAAAAGATCAGGACCACACCTTACCATCCTCGTGGCAATCCTGTGGAGCGATTCAACCGAACACTATTAAACATGTTGGGTACGCTGAAAGAAGAAGATAAAGTTCACTGCAAAGACTTTGTGAAACCGTTGGTACACACTTACAACTGTACCCGAAATGATGTCACTGGATACTCTCCATACGAATTGATGTTTGGTCGGCAACCCCGTCTTCCTGTTGACTTAGCTTTTGGACTGCATGTGTCTGAGAAAACTTCTACATCTCATTCACAATATGTTGAAAAGCTTAAGTCGCACCTCAAAGAAAGCTACAAGATTGCAACGGAAAACTCTGAAAAAGTCATGTTGAAAAACAAACTCAGATTTGACAAGCAAGTTACAGCTGCAGAACTCTCAGTTGGAGATAGAGTTCTGGTTAGAAATGTCAAACTACGAGGCAAGCACAAACTCGCAGACCGGTGGGAGTCGGATGTGTATATTATTCAGAAGAAAGCCGGCACTCTTCCAGTATACACAGTTAAACCAGAAGGCAAAGATCGTCCCATCAGAACCCTCCACCGTGACCTGCTGTTGCCTTGTGGCTACTTGTCTCCAGCCTCCAAACCAGAACAAATGAAACCAACAACTGTGATTGCACCAGTGACTTCAGAAAATGTAGATCTTCCAGATGCTGAAAATGAAGAACTATTCTTACCTGATTTACCTGATTACTCCAGCTCTTATCTCACCAGAATTACAACTGAGGTTGACTTACCTGCTCCTGCACCTACTGTCACTCCTATGCCTGTGGATCCGCCTGGCCAGCACTCACAGAGCTCTATGGAAGGAACTGTTGGTGAGGAACAGGAAATGGAGTCTGGACCTGAACCCACTGCCGAACTGGACATGGAACAAACAGCTGAAGATGAACCAGATTCTGCCAACTCAGATCCTATCGAGGAAAATCCCTCCTCTCAATCAGGACCTATCTCTCCTCACCAGGAATCTGCATCTTCTCCAGAACAAACCAGCATGTTAAGTGATGTTGCTGCTTCGAACCTCTCCAGTCCAGATCCTGAACCACCTGTCCGCTGCTCGACTCGAATACGTCAGCAACCATCTCGTCTGCAGTATTCAAAACTTGGGCATCCGCTTCTACAAAGCATCCAGTCCCTGTTTCAAGGACTCAGCACAGCCCTTACATCTGCTTTGGAACTGAATGAGCCCTCTGTGATCTCTAACTCATGTGACAATGTGGTGTGTCACCAGCCGCTTGCATGTACGAGGACGTACATGAGTTTAGGGGGGGAACCTGTAACCCTTAATTAGTCAAGTCTTTTATTTTGGCGGGCCCACTTCCTGTGTTGCCCCAAACTCTGCCAACTTATTTAAAGCCCCGCCTCCTCCAGTGCACTGTTGAACTGCATCACCTGTTCACTGTGATTGTGGCTGGCTGTTTGGAGTCTTCATGGCAAAGTCATACAAATCTTTGCATCCACTGATTTGATTAATTGAATTGTTGGTGTTTGTTACCTGGATCATCACCAGGATTACAACAGCTGATTATGGTTTAGTAAGCTCCACTCTCTTCCAGAAGGTCGGTTTTTTTTCCCTCCATTGTTTTCTCTTCCTTGATGGATCAGATCCTCTTTGGATCTAAGGATGGCGAGCAAGGACCAGAACTTTATGATTTTGGAATCTGATTAATTCAGAGGACATTTGTGTCTCATTGTGTATTTGTAATTGTCTGTTTATTTTCTCTTTTAAATCACTAATATATTCACCTAAACTAAAACCATTGTCTCCTGTCCTCATTCACACCTCAGGCTCCTTAAAAGAACCATCTTCTGATGCTGCTCTTGTAGCCGCAGTTAGTTGCATAGCCCATAAATGTTACAACTGCATCAACCTTTCTGCTCTAGCCCTGTCTGAAAAACAAAAAGTCACAAATCTGGGAGTGATAATGGATCCTACTCAACAGTCATGTAAACACGATCGTTAAATCATGTTTTTTCCAGCTGAGGCGACTGTCTAAGCTGAAGCCCATATTATCAAAAAATAACCTGGAGACAGTAATTCACGCATTTATTACATCTAGGCTTGATTACTGCAATTCACTCCTGTTTGATATCAGTCAGACCACCATTGCAAGACTACAACTGGTCCAGAATGCAGCAGCCCGATTTTTAACTAGTACAGGCAAAAGAGAGCACATTACACCAGTCTTGGCCTCCCTGCACTGGCTACCAGTTCATCTTCGAATCCAGTTCAAAATTCTCCTCTATGTCTACAAATCGCTGAACAGTCTCGCCCCCGCCTATCTCTCTGATTTGATACACCCATATGTCCCACCACGTGCTCTGAGGTCAGCGGACCAGGTACTTTTAATAGTTCCAGGGACTTGTCTTAAACGCAGAGGTGACAGGGCCTTCTCTAGCAGGCCCAAGACTCTGGAATGAGTTACCTCTGCTCGTCAGACAGGCCCCCTCCCTCTCGGTTTTCAAATCCCGTCTAAAGACCCATTACTATTCTGTTGCTTTCAACACCAGCTGATCTGTGTTTGGTCGTTTTATTTATGATCTGCGATGTTATTATGTCAATTTTTTGTACTTCATTGTTGTGTGTTGCCTGTTGTTTGTTTGTTTGCACAGCACTTTGGTTGGCCTTGTCGCTGTTTAAAGTGCTTTATAAATAAAATGGTATGGTATGCTATGGTATAACCGGAGCTCAGCTTGTGCACGGCTGCTGGAACCTCTCAGCTCTTGGAAGTTGGATTTCAGCCCCACCTCATGGTGGTCGTTGCACAAAACTGGGACAAACCGTCAACAAGCCTCGTAAAAAAAGAAAACAACAACAAAGATTAAAACGTCACGCATGTTGCATGTTGCCTGAGGCGGCACGAGGCAGCCAGCATGGCAGGGTGGCAAGGTGTGAGTGTGTGTGCGTGTCTTTGATGTTTGTCCAAGGAGCTACAAATGAGCCGGCAGCAGCACAACAAAAAGTTACACAACTTACTGGACGTATTGAAACTTTAAGAAGGTCATCAAACAGTTACTGTACTGGGAAAATGATTCAAATGTGCAATAACTTACATTTAGATATTTAAATGTCTGAAAACAGTTTGAGAACTCACTTCTGACTTTTACTAAAGAAGCTAAAACTGAGCTAAAAACTGAAGATAGAAAACTACTAACTAAAAGATAAAAGTAAAAAAAAAAAGACTAGCTAAATTTGGCCAAACGTTAGTTTTAAACTTAAATGGGTCTTTTAACCGTTATTAATGACGTGATTAAAATCAGTTTTTTGCAATCCTTTATGGTCTAAATTTATTCATGTCTACTTCTGGTTCTCTAACCAAATTGTATTTGTCTGTTGTGTAAATGTGTTATTATTACTAACTATGACCTCCTTTTGCAACAAAGAATTATTAGAAATTAAAGCTGTTGAAATTATCGCGTTAATTATTTGATGATTACGATTACGATGAAACATTAAACTTAAGAATAATTTCTAATAGAAATTATTCTTAAGTTTAATGTTTTATCGTGTGTTCACTTTTATCAGTGTTTGTTATTCTACCAATATATTATACAATAAAAGCTCCGGGGGTGGATGAGAGTCACCTTGTTTTCCTTAAAGCGTCACTGACATGATTTTTTTACTATGCATAAAATTGCTCAAAATATATATCTTTTGTCATTCAACTATGTTTGTTTTTGCAAACAAAATGATGAATCAATTTAATTTTGCTTTAGAAGTGATTTTAAACTTTGCGCTGTGTTTATTCACGGGAAATCCGATTACACATGAATGCAACATCTGTGATGTAAAATCGGGCAGAGGCAGTCTGCGTGTGTCTGCAGCTCGCCTGCAGACCCCTTTTTTTACTTGAAAAATGCTGTTAAGTTGTGTCGCATTTGGGTGTTCTAATATCATCAGTGAACAAGTGAGCCTTTTCACTTTCCCAAAAGATGAAATACTTCGTCAAGAATGCAACAAAGCTGCACCCCTCGGAGCCCCCCCTCGCTCCACCTGAAGGTAAGTCTCATACGGCTGCAGACCTAAATTAGATCCTGCTGTTTCTTGTTCCATCACCCAAACTATTTTCGGCTTCCCAAACTGAAGACAAATAGCTCAAATCTTCACATAGATTGCTAAATTAGTCGGGTTTTAAATTGTCCGCTACCTAATACCAGAGCCCTCTTCCCAATTTTATGTCACAGATGTTGCATTCGCGTGTAATCGGATTTCTCGTGAATAAACACGGCGCAAAGTTTAAAATCACTTTTAAAGCAAAATTAAATTGATTTATCATTTTGTTTGCAAAAACGAACATAGTTGAATGATACAAGATACTGTATATATTTTGAGCAATTTTATGCAGAGTAAAAAAATCATGTCACACACACTTTAAGGCTCTGGATGTTGTGGGGCTGTCTTGGTTGACACGCCTTTGCAACGTTGCGTGGGCATCGGGGGCAGTGCCACTGGATTGGCAGACTTTGGTGGTTCCCCTTTTCAAAAAGGGGGACCGGAGGGTGTGCTCCAATTACAGGGGCGTCACTCTCCTTAGCCTCCCTGGTAAGGGGTAATGGAGAAGTAAGTGATCGTTGATCGAACCTCAGATCCAGGAGGAACAATGTGGGTTTCGTCCTGGCCGTGGAACACTGGACCAGCTCTTTACCCACACTAGGGTCCTCGAGGGGGTCATGGGAGTTTGCTCATCCAGTCTACGAGTTTTGTGGACTTGGAGAATAATAATAATAATAATAAACTTTATTTGTATAGCACCTTCCTACAATGCCTTGCATTGACCAAGGTGCTTAACAGGATAAAAAGATGAATAAACTGGAACAATAAATCAGTGAAAATAGAATAAAAAACAACAGCAATAAAAGAAGGCAATGGAAATAAAAATGCTACATACTAAAATACCAAAAGTAATAAAAGTTACACACTGAAAGCTTTTTTGAACAAGTGGGTCTTCAGTCTGGTTTTGAACAGAGTCAGATCAGAGGTGGCACGCAGCTCAAGGGGGAGACTGTTCCAGGCTTTTGGGCCGGCAACAGAAAATGACCGGTCTCCCCATTGTTTGTACCTTGAGCGAGGCACCTCCAGCAGGTGTTGACTGGCAGATCGTAAATCTCTGCCGGGCTGATGGGCTTTCAAAAGTTCTGAGATGTAGAGAGGTGCAAGTCCATTCAGAGCTTTGAAAACAAACAGCAGCAGCTTGAACTGTATCCTGAACTGAACCGGGAGCCAGTGTAGAGAGGACAGGACAGGAGTGATGTGTTCATATTTTCGTGTGTTGGTCAAAAAGCGCGCGGCAGAGTTCTGTACAAGCTGTAAACGGGAGATGGAGGATTGATTAATACCAACATACAAAGCATTACAATAATCAAGTCTGGAGGTCACAAAGGCATGGATGGCCTTCTCCAGATCACCACGGCTGAGAAATGACTTGACTTTGGAGAGCAGACGGAGCTGGAAAAAGCTGGTCTTGACAACAGAACTGATCTGTTTATCAAACTTTAAGTTGGAGTCAAGCTGCACTCCAAGATTTCTGACCACCGGGTTGAAGTGGGGGAGGGGAAAACCAACACTGGGACTGGGAAGGATGTTGCTGGTGTCATCAGGTGCACCAAATAAAATGCATTCAGTTTTATCTGTGTTTAGGTGGAGGAAGTTTTGAGAGAGCCAGTGCTTAATGTCATTTAAGCAGTTGACAAGAGTGTTTGAACTGAGTGAGGGGTTGGGAGTGACTGGCAGATAGATTTGTAAATCGTCTGCATACATGTGAAAAGCCAGATTATGACGTGCAATGATTGATCCTAATGGCAGCATGTAAAGAGAAAAGAGGACTGGCCCCAGAATGGATCCCTGTGGTACGCCAGAGGTCAGAGGGGTTGATGAAGAGGAGGACAGATCACCTATCATGACATGAGAAGGTTTTCGACTGTCCCTCGAGGTACACTGGCATTTGTTTGACCGTGTTCCTTGGTGTACACTGTGGGGTGCTCAGTGAGTATGGGATTGGGGGCCCATTACTATGGACTGTTCGGTCCCTGTACAAGTGGTGCAAGGGTTTGGTTCTAATTGCCAGCAATAAGTCAGACCCCTTCAGGGTGGGTGTTGAACTCCGCCAGGGCTGCCTGTTGTCACCAATTATGTTCATAACTTTTATGGACAGAATTTCTCTGTGCAACCATGGGGTGGAGGACGTCTGGTTTGGTGAACTCAGGATTCCTTCTCTGCTGTATGCAAATGATGTGGTCCTGTTGGTGTCATCATGCTGTGATTAGCCGTGTTTCCATCAAGGTTTCTTGATGCGTATTTTGAAGTATCGCATCAGAAAAGGTGAATGGAAACGGCACGATTCGACTTCCTCTAATTCGCAAAAAAGTTGATACGCTCGCTTGAGGTGGTTTTTGGGTTTTTCGAAACAGAGCTGATGCGCAAAACGAGAGATGGAAACAGATTTGCCGACTCAGTTCTGACGTAGCGAACATTCACGTCATGTGACTGATCAGCTGTTTCCGCTGTAACATCGCTAAAACTAGTTGGCATGACAGAATAAATACAACTTACCCGATAGCAACACATTCCTGAAATATTCTCTCCATTTTGCCGAGATGTGTGGTTCGGTTCCTGTTTTCAACCGCTACTTCCTGTTTACTGTAGACATGCGTAACGCTGACGTCTGACGTAATGCCGCTTTGCGTGGCCTGGTGGATTCGCTTCAAGCCAGTTGATGGAAACACTTCTGATTCGCATTAATTTTTATTTACATTTTTGCGAATTTTCAAAAATTCGCTCAAAATTCGAATTGAAAATAGATGGAAACACGGTTATTTTCAGCTCTCACTGGAGTGATTTTCACCCTCCACTACCCTGATTCGCTGAGTGTGAATTGCAGCACCTCCAAATCTAAGGCCACAGTCCTCAGTCGGAAAAGGGTGGATTGCTCTCTTCAGGTCGAGGGTGAGGTTCTGCCTCGAGTGGAGGGGTTCAAGTATCTCTGTTCACGAGTGAGGGAAGAATGGAGCGTGAGATTGACAGAAGGATTGGTGCAGCATCTGCAGTATTGCAGACTGTGCTGGTCCGTTGTGGTGAAGAGAGAGCTGATCTGTAAGGCAAAGCTCTCTGTTTACTGGTCAGTCTACATTCCTACCCTCACCTATGGTCATGAGCTGCCCATCTCCGTAGACGAAACGAGAGATACGCCATGGATTCGATGGAATGGTGACGTCTCGCTCTCTGTATTCTCTGAGGGAATGTGAAGAATCTAGATTAAATTGGATTACGATGGCGGCGCTTTGCTTTTTTGGCGTTTTGTGGAGCACTGGCCTATCGGCAAATGAGGGAGAGTTTTAGCAGAACCTAATGTTGGAGCACCCGATCTGATCTGCGCCGTGACCTCGGAAATCAGCTGTTTACGAGCTAATCCGGAGGGTGAACACGATCTGAGGATCGCAGATCATCCGCTCGGATTGGGACTCTGGACGCTGGTGGTCAACATCTAAGGGCCACAGCTGGATCAGAGGAAAAAGTCCAGAATTGGACCATATCAGAGTTGCCCAGCAAGACTCAAGGCTGAAGGAATTATACTGTCTGCCTGAAGTGAAAAATATTTGTAATCCTTATCTGACTTTACCCTAAACAGCCTTGGAAAAAGGCTGGATGTCAAATTTCTCCTGAGACGTGTTTTCTGAGGCAAACAGCTGCACTATCGCTACACCCCCCCTCCCCCGAGAACTTTTTTATGAGCGTTATCGGAGGCCGGCTGGTTTCACCTCAGAACTGTTTGCTATCTGGAATGTCTCATGGACAGAAGTCTCACTGCCTCAATCTCAAAATGCAAAATGTGATTGTCTTAAATGTGCTTCTGGTATAGTTTTTTCTGTCTCATATGGTGTCTTGAAAGACAAAATGTGATACATCTTTTTTAATACCAACGCTGTGACCCTCATGGCTCTTTCCTTGTTTTCACACCTTTGACCTTCATCCCGATACGGATGGGAGAGGCCGCGCTGAAGAACATAATGTGATATGATGTCTCATGTGGTCTGATAAGCAGCAGCTTCACACACTCACTGCCCCCTTCCGGATGACTGTGCGTACATATTCACGCTGTACTGGTGAAAACTTGTGCAATGTTAATAAAAGTACTCTGACTCCTGGATGACAAAACAAAACACACAAAACAAAACACACAAAACAAAACACAAAATAAAACACACAAAACACACAAAATAAAACACATAAAA
>JBBPBX010031492.1:0-34495 GCA_038048925.1 Garcialebias charrua
ACTGTGTTAGGATAGGCGAAGTGCTTATTAATACAGTACTGTACATGTACAGTATATGGTGCAGTATGTACGTATGTTCCGACTTACGTTGAAATTCGACTTACGACGGAGCGTAGGAACGGATCTCCGTCGTAAGTCGGGGGCTACCTGTATAAAGGAATGTCCTCCCAGAGTGGTGGTCTCATCAGTGACTGTTTTCTGGTCCATTCACTCTGGACATGAAGGACAAACCCAGAGGTCTGATGGGGTTGATTTCAATACATCTCTGCAGGTTTGTCTAAATCTAATTATTCAACTAGTTTTCTTGTACACCTTGAATTATTATTATTTTTTTCCCCTTCTTCAGGGGGTCACCACAGCGAACAAAGTCGCACCAAGACGTGGCAAATATTTTTTACGCCGGACGCCCTTCCAGATGCTACCACAGATCACAGAGCTACCATAAACCTCTGTGTGGAGCAGAGAGCTGCTATTAGGGCACCCGGAGGAGCAGATGGTGGAGGTTAAGGGTCTTGCACAAGGGCCCAGAGTGGGGCAAATGAGGGTGGAGGCAGGTAATAATAATAATAATAATAAATTCAATTTATACCGCACTTTTCATTAATAAAAATCTCAAAGTGTTGGTGCTTCACCTATCCCTTCCACATTTTTGATGTTGTCAGTTCAGGGAGTTGAACCGACGACCTTCCTATCACAGGCACACCTTCTCTAACCTCTGTGCCACCATTCCCCCACTAGCATTAATACTTGACAATAATCAATAAAGGGAAATTGGACTTGGGTAAGGGAATATGGAGTGAGTAGAATTCATGTACAGTTCAGTCCCTTTTATTAGCGTCCCTTCAAATGGACACTTTTCAGTGATTTCATTACTCATTCAGGACGGGTCATCTTGTGGGTCCAGAACATTTTTGAAAACTTCTCAGGAGGAATTTGAACTGAGTCCAAAAAACTTTTCACTTCAAGAGTCAACTGCCAGGTCATACAAGCTCTTTTTGAAGAATGGCTCTCAAATTATTCTTTGGGTCATGAGAATCAACTAAAATAATAGAACCAACAAATCAAAGAAATTGAATGCTTTTTTGTTTTAAAGATAAATGTTTACGAGGCTTTTTACGTAATAATTTACAGGTAGAAGTCCTCTTCCACCAAAACTAGTGTACGTTTGTCTTTTCATTAAAACGTGTGTTCATGTTTGTGGCCCATGTGTTCTTAACCTGATCATTTTGGCCTTGTGCCAAAAATGTTTGGACATGTACTGGTATAGACATGATAGCTAGGGGTGCGAATCTCTCGGTGTCTGGAGAATCGATTCGATTCCGATTTTTTTGTGTCACGATTCGATTCAAAATCGATTTTTTTAAATTCAGAAACGATTTTTGATTCAGAAACGATTTTTCTATTAAAATGGTCATAAATTTAGTTTCAGTTTTGTAACTGACAAGCTGAAAAGAATAAACAACAATGTAAACAAATGGAACATTTATTTAAAACAATAATTTTAAACTGAAAACATTAAACAACAATGTAAACAAATAGAACATTTATTTAAAACAATAATTTTAGGTTCCTTATTGTATCAAAATTTTTGCATCGTTTGATATTTATACCAAAAATAGGAACAAATAATACAGGAATGCATTAAATTCTGTAACTTAAATAACCAGTATTAGGTTAGCTTTTTGCTCTGTTACTTATAGAAGATTATTGTTTGAATTGATTGTTTGAACTTGTTTTGTTTTTGAAAAAAGGGGCAGATAAAATAAGATTTCTTCTTCTTTCTGCCACCTTTCATTTTATGTATTCTTTCATATACTATGAGATATGGTTTTATTTTCTTTATCTTTTGGGTTTTAATAAAAATAATAATAATCGATTTTGGGGCTTTTAGAATCGATTCTGAATCGCCAGGACTAAGAATCTAGATTCTTTTAAAAAAATCGATTTTATTCCTGCACCCCTAATGATAGCCCATAACAAAATAGCTAAACAGTAACAATGCAGAGGTTTTATTATGATGCACATCTTTTTAAACTTTTTTTAGTCTTCTATCAGCTAAAGGAATGTACTATGAATCGACTGCAGTCCTCACCGTTGAATCGATCGATGGCCTCTTGCCTCAGAGCTCCTGTGACGCCCCCATCGATTCTCTCGTACTTGTAGCCTTCATGATCCAGAAAGTCTTCCAGTAGATCCAGCATTTTAGTCATCTGAAAACAGAGGACATCAGCGCATGCTAGTTGAACGACGTCAGCTGGAACAGCAGCTTACTCCTGCGTGTCCTGAGGGTGTTGTGACCGTAATGAACATGTGCGGACCTGAGAGAAGACCAGCACTCGGTGCCCCTGCGCCTTCAGTTTCCTCAGCATCTTCTGCAGCAGCGTCAGCTTCCCTGAGGCTTTTGTTAGCGCCGACCCTTCGTACGCACCGCTGGGCGTTTTCTGGGCTTCCTACAAAAACACAAGGAACAACTCAAAGTCAACGCAGACGGACTAATCAGTGCTTCAAATGATGACTGAACGAGCCAACCAGACTCAAACTGTTCTCTTTCTAAAGTCACTTTTTAGAGGACATTTTGGACATAACTCACCAAGAACAGCTTGTTCACGGACACTGAAGCCACTTGTTCACTTCAACACAGGATTTTAACTCAGTTTCTCATTTCAGAGGCTGTTTTTTTCTTTAGCGGACTGTTCCATAATCTAGCTAGAAAGCTGATGTTTTTATTTTAGGAGAAAAGAAAGAGAGTTCTGCCCTGTTCTGTTGTGTGGGATAAAAAAATAAACGACATGCATAGTGGCAAAAAAGAAAAAGCTTAATTTCTCGTCAGATCTACACTTTCAGCATTTCGTGATTTGAAAAGTAAGTCGACCGACACAGACACCTGTTAAAATAAGCCTCAAGAGATGCACACTGAGCAAAAAACGACACAAACTTTATAATGAGATGCACAAAACAGGCAACAAGAGGTCACGTTAGATTAGAACATGGAAATACAAACTGTGGGCTAAAAAAAGGAAAAAAAGAGGGAAAATGTGTTACAAATGACATCATCAGCATCAACATGTGGCATGGAGGCTGCACATCTGCAGACAGAAAAGCTCTACAGAGAGTGGTGAAGGCTGCACAGAAGTCTGTTGGAGTCAGTCTCCCCACCATCACAGACATTTACACCTCCAGATGAAGAGGGCCACCTGCATCATGAAGGACCCCACTCACCCAGCACACACACTTTTTGCCCTGCTCCCCTCAGGAAGGATGTTGAGGAGCATTAAGTGCAGAACCACTAGACTGAGGAACAGCTTCTACCCTGAGGCTGTTAGACTCATGAATAAATAACCAGAAAAATCACTGTAAAAAATAAAATCTCTGTAACGCCACTTTAATTGGTGATGCTTATTATCTCATGCTGCTGTTTTCATTCATACCTATCTGCTCACCACAGACTCATGTTCGGGCTGCTGTTGTTACGCCGTATTGTTTTACATTATTAGTGTTTAGTGTATATCTTAGATCTTTTGGCGTATCGTTTGGCGTTTGTTTAGCACATATCTTAGTGTATATCTTGGATCCTTATTTACCGTTTCTTTTTATACTTTACATTTTTGTTATTTTTAGGTATAACTGGGACCCTGTGTACATAATTTCGTTCCATCGCATGTACCGCATGTGATGCGAATGACAATAAATTAACTTGAACGAGAAGTTGAGTTTATTTGTGCCATAACAATATAACTATATAAAAACATTGAAAGTTTAATCTTCAATCATCCCTTTCATATCTGTGCTTAATTTTAAATTGAGCAGAACCGCACATGGTGTCACTGTAGAACCAATCAGGACTGTATTGAAACGATTTAAAATTAAATGAAAACAACAGCTTTATCTGTGTTTATAAAATATGATTTCCTAGCACTCACCATGGAGGCGACGGGAAAGAGGTAAGGGTGGTTGCAGCACTTCTTCAGGTCCATCATGATGTTGAGCAGAGAAACCTGGTTTCCTCCACCTTTTGAGTTGAGTGCTTCGAAGTTCTTGGTCAGAATCAGCTTGTAGTACTTCCTGTTAAAAATAAAAGCATAAAGTCAAGGACATTAAATTAATAAAACAAAGGCTGCAGTCAGTGGTGGGCACAGCTAACAAAAATGTTAGCTTTGCGAATGCTAAACAGATTTTTTTTTAATTTGTGGAAGCTAATGCTAAAGCGCTAACTGCTATCATACACTGCTGTCGCTGACACTGTAACGTGACAATGTTGTGAGTGGACACAACTCAACATGGTTCATGAATAACAAGTAAAGCATCCACGTCCTGTTCAGAGGTGAGCTTTCAGAGATTAATCCAGGCCATCGGAACCAAGGAGGCAGAGAAGAACACTGCAGTGCTAAAGCAGAGTGATGCATTCAATGTGTGTCGGACGTGTCCCTCGTGTCATTTACTGTAATGAATCAAATCACTTTAGTGATCCTCTTTGTAATTAACTACTTTTACAAACAAACTTCATAAGTTGCTGTGCGTCATCATCATCAATATTCTCTCGGTAATAAATCTTTTTGGATTAAAGTAAAGATGTGTGAGAGGGTCACGTCCCACAGACGGTGTGAGCGTTGCAAAGCATGCTGGGTAGGAATTATGTGTGCTAGGGCTGTATAATAATATCGATATCGCGATATCAATTATTTCTTTCCTAGAAAAAAATGGATATTCATCCGCAAGTATCGTAGCATCAAAAAATAAAAAAATTAATTTAAAAAATAATAATAAAAAGTATCACATCCAACTGTCACCCTGCTCACTCACTGCTTGCTTCGCCGGGAGAGTGATTAGGTCATCCAGCCACTAGTATCCTTCAGATGTTAAGTGTCAAGGTTAAAAAGGTTTCAAACTATTCAGAGCAGGGCACTTGGTGCACTTTATTTACTTTACAAATGCATGTAAGCTACAGTTTTTACTGTTTCAATTAAAAGAAACATGTTTTCTCACCACTTCTTTGATTCATTTTGTCCAGCTCTCGACTTTAAGTCTGTGTCCATGTCCAACCAGAGCCAGGTATTGTGTAGTTGGTGCTTTTAATCAGTTTTAAGTTAAATTAATTCAATCCAAGTCTATAAAAGTAACAAAATGTCATCACTCTGTCCCTCTAAAATCTTTCAGAAAATCGCAAAAGTTTATTGAATTGTATCGTTTGCTGAATATTGCAATATATAGCATATCGTGAGCAGAATATCGTGTATCGTATCGTGAGATTATTGTATCACTACAGCCCTAATCTGTGCATTATTTCTGAGTGTGAATTTTTTTTTTTTTATGTTATTTCCTGTTTTGGTTTGATTTGGCATTTTATCTGTGTAAATCTGCTCTCCTGTATGCTTTTACTGTGGAAAACTGTCTTTAAAAAAATTAGCGGACTTGAGTTTACTGGATTTAAATTTAGCGGAAGCTAATTCCACTAAAGGTTTTCAAAAGTTAGCAAAAATGCTAATCTTCTAAAAGGAAAGTTAGCGAAGCTGTGCCCACAGCCGGCTGCAGTGATTCAGTTCAAGGTTACAAATAAGCGCAGGTGTCTGTCTGGAGAATGTTCAGCCGTTCCCTTCATGTTGATCTGCATTTATTAGTGTCGTACTTCTGCATGGGGCTCAGCTCCACTCTGACAATCAGCTCCGTCTTAGAGGGCATGTTCTTAAAGACGTCTGCTTTGAGTCTCCGCAGCATGTGAGGGCCCAGCAGGTCGTGGAGCTTCTTGATCTGGTCCTCTTTTGAGATGTCGGCAAACTCTTCCAGGAAGCCTTCAAGATTACTGCACAAAGAAAGAGAGCAAGGATTAAAATAAAAAGAAGAGTGCCACAAACAACGCATTGTATGCCCGTCGACAAACTATCATACAGCGATCTGCGCCAATGGACAGGACAAACAAAGACCTTGTATAATCTATGACTTTGATTTGTGACCTTGACCTTGGAGTTGGGGTGATGAGAAGTGTTTGTGACACTCCGTCTAGCGATGATGCATATGGGTATGACGTTTCGTTATGGGTGGGACAAGAGAAAGTTTACGAGCAGAGACTATACCGTAATATGTCCTGCTTTGAACAGGCGTGCAAAAATAAGAAGAATGTCTTTATCCAAAAAAAAATTATTGATCGTATGAACCAAATGCATGACCTGAACTTTGGTGATAATAAGGATCTGTCATACTTAAAACGATTGGGCGTGAGAAAGTTGAGCAAATGGAACAGCTCCTCCAGGTTGTTCTGCAGAGGAGTTCCTGTCAGCAGCAGCTTGTAGTCGATTTTGTAGTCATTCAGCCGCCGGAAAAACTGCAAACACAGACAAGAAAGCAGGGTTTAATTTGAGCCGGATCCTGCCGGAACAGGATCCAGGAACACTTTATTTTGGCAGGGAGAGTTCTGGTAACCATTTGATTGGATCCAGTAACTCTCAGGCTTACTAATAATAAAGTTATGAACAAATATGACTGCCTTGAACGAATTGAACTTATATTGGATATGTAAACTGAAAATAAGTACATAAACACTCGTTTTAAACACAACAGCCATTTACGAGCTTTTTAATATCACATACAAGCTGCTCTTTCAAGTAAGCATCTCCGGCCCCCCCAAATGTCCAAAGTCATCAGCAATTTAATTAAAAACACAAAAAATATAATAAAACTCTACAACTAAATTGCAAATCAGTTTTACAGTTTAAGTCGGTCACTAATAATTATTATTATTTACTTATTAAAAAAAATACAACAAGAGAAATGTTTGATGGATAATCACGTTACGTACGTCCCATACTCAACCAACTGTGCCAATTTGTCAAAATAAGAGCGATCAAATGTCAAAAAGACAGTCCAGTTTACTTTGTTTTTTTTTTTCCTTTTCTTTTTACAAAAATGCTTCTCGTTGTACTCCGGTTTCCTCCCACAGACCAAATGGACCGATTGGTAACTGTAAATTGTCCCTAGGTGTGAGTGAGAGAGTGAATGGTTGTTTGGCTTGTCTCTTTGTGTCCCTGTGATGGACTGGAGACCTGTACAGGGTGTACACCGCCTCTCGCACAGAGATGGCTGGACATGGGCACTCCTGTGACACGAAAAT
Source organism: Garcialebias charrua (assembly GCA_038048925.1). Classification (NCBI taxonomy): domain Eukaryota; kingdom Metazoa; phylum Chordata; class Actinopteri; order Cyprinodontiformes; family Rivulidae; genus Garcialebias; species Garcialebias charrua. The sequence goes on from JBBPBX010031492.1 coordinate 7,103, forward strand.
GAAGAAACGAGTAAAGAGGATGCATGGACGGATGGATGGATGCTTATTGTACAACTAAACAACAGAGAATAGAAGCACATGAAGGCAGTGGCCATGGAGATACTACTGGAGCAGGAGCGAGTGAGAGCAGGAGCCCACAGCCAGCCGCCATGAACAGCCTGAGGAGGCGCCTGCGGTTTCTCATGTGAAGGAGGACAACAGCAAGGAGGACAGTGAATTCAGCAAAGAGTCTGGCTCTAAACGGTCAAGTGACGAATGCCCAACAATCTGGACAGCTTCCTAGTTCAAGGCCAAGCAGAACTACTGTCCATGACTTGGACTGGAAGCATCTGGTTTGTGTTGCTCTACAATAAGGAGGTCGGGACTTTAAGACCAGAGAAGACTGGTTGAGTAAAACTGGCTAAAGAAAGGGGTGTCATGTTTAATAAATTCATCTGTCTGTGACATAAAGCAGCAACAAGCACTTTGTAAATAAACATTTGACCACGCTCGGACCAGAAGTCACTTTACAGCAACAAACATACTTATAAAAGTTAAAGAAGATGCTTAGGGACAGGCTATATTTAAAGTCAGTGCTCTGTCTGAACAAATAACCAATGTAAGTGGGATCTTTCGCACGGCATGTAGAGACCAGCGCAGGGATTTGATAGAGAAATTGACTGCCAGGAGTTAAACGGCCTTGATATGGGCAGAGTACTGCATTCTAATGTTGCATGTTTCGAACATACAGAAACAAACACAGTTCAGAAGAAATGAAAAGCAAACTCATTGATTGAATTGAGTGTGCACCAAAACTTAGCCTCTTGCTGGACGAGTCCACTAGCTTAAATAAGAAAAGTGCACTTGTTACATACATAAGAACACAGCTACCAGATATGGACAAATCAAGTAACACATTTACTGAACTGGTTGAACTGGATCATTTATCTGCAGAAGGTATTGTGCCATAATCTGGAGTTTTTGTCTAAACCTCTCATTGGATGGTGCGTGTGATACGTTAGGATGGAGAAGTGGTGTTGCAGTGGACTTCAGGCTGTTTTCCTTCATATGCTCAACCCACAGACTTGAGCTTATGGTAAATGCGTGGTGAAAGAGATGGAGGCAGTTAATCATGTTAAAATACTGATGGACAAACTATATTCTCTTTATAACATGTCTAACAAGAACCACATGGAACTGAGGGAGTGTGCATCCAGTGTAAACATGCAATTGTGCAAAACTGGTCAGATATTAAACACAAAATGGGTAGCCTCCAGTTTTAGGACTGTGAAAGCAGTTAGAACAGTTGTCCTGAACTTTACAGACATTTTAAGTCGGCACCAGATGATTCCACCCATGATGAATCTGATCTGCACTTTTTCAGTATTTCTCAGTAACCTCCATTGGCATCTCAGGTACTCCGTTAGACTGGTTCAACTCCTATCTCTCCGACCGCACTCAATTCATTCAGCTCAAATCCTTCCGTTCCCAGTCTTCCCCTGTCTCCACGGGTGTCCCCCAAGGCTCTGTCCTCGGAACCCTCCTCTTCATCATTTACCTCCTTCCTCTAGGTCACATCTTCCGGAAATACGGCGTCCATTTCCACTCTTATGCTGATGACACACAGCTCTACTTGTCAACAAAACCAAACTACACCCACCCACCCTCCATCCTCACCGACTGTCTCAATGAGCTAAATCACTGGTTTTCTAACAATTTCCTTCAACTAAACAGTAACAAAACAGAAATCATTCTTGTTGGTACCAAAAACTCTATTTCAAAATCAGAACATCTTCTCGTCCCCCTTAACAACTCTCTGCTATCCCCCTCCCCTCAGGTCAAGAGTCTCGGTGTCATCCTCGACACCACTCTCTCCTTCACTTCACACATCAACAATATTACTCGGTCTGCCTATTTCCACCTCCGTAATATTAACCGTCTCCGTCCTTCTCTCACACCCCGCTCCACAGCCATCCTGGTGCACAGTCTTGTGACTTCCCGTATCGATTACTGCAACTCCCTTCTCTACGGCCTCCCCAACAAATCTCTCCACAAGTTACAGATGGTCCAGAACTCAGCTGCCCGTGTCATCACTCAAACCTCCTACTATAACCACATCACTCCTGTCCTGCAGCAGCTCCACTGGCTCCCGGTTAAATCACGCATCATCTTCAAAATTCTACTCCTCACGTTCAAATCTATCCACAACCTTGCCCCTCCTTATCTATCTGACCTCCTACAAATCTCCATCCCATCACGCTCTCTCAGATCCTCCTCTTCGCTACATCTCCATGTACCCTCTGCCCGCCTCTCCACCATGGGGAGCAGGGCCTTCACCTGCTCCACTAAATTAAGCACATTAAGAAACACAAAGCCCAACCAGGTAAACTTTGACATAATGGATTAGGATACAAAGACAGTGTTCAATCAGAATTTCTTTTTACAATATGTCATTAGTGTGTCTATTGTTCCGAGTATAATCTATATATGATCAAAAAATTTGAAAATACACAGATTTGTGGTTCATTGAGGTTCATTTACACCATTTGTCCACCAGGGGAAGAAGATGAGCATCAACAGTGACGAGGTGAACCTGAGTCTCCTTTCTATCTTGGTGAAGGGATGGAGGCAGCAAGGGAGGTTCAAGTCAACCCACCGCTGTAAGGCCTCTGAGCTGAACGAGTTGGTGTGCTTGAGTGTAAGTCGTCATTGTGACCCAAAAGTGTAATATGTAGTGATGATGCACGGTCTGCAGGATTAAGAATCAGAGACAAACGACACATTTTATACGTAGTGCTCCACGTCAAAGGTATACTCCAAGCTGGTTCCACAATGTCGTCGTCCCATCGTCCTGGGACTCGATTGGTGATTTATGAATAATTATATAATTTAAGGGTGGCTGTGTTTTTGTGTCCAAATCTTGCAATTCTGTGCAAAGTCCTAGCACGTAGCAGCGGTACCTTTGACTGGTTGTTCTTCAGTCGGTGAGCCTCATCCACCACCAAGCAGGCCCAGTCGATGGACTTGAGCGCCGTTTGATCAATGGTCACCAACTCGTAGGAGGTCAGGAGTACGTGGAATTTAATCGGAGCCTCTCGCTGCAGGGAGGAAAGCAAAGCAGTAAGCGTGAGGAGTTGTTTTACTGCAAAAGGTTGTGTTTTTTAAATTACCGTATTTTAGAGACTATAAGGCACACTTAAAATCCTTTAATTTTCTCAAAAAGCAACAGTGAGCCTTATTACCCGGTGCATTTTATGTATTAATTCTGGTTGTGCTTACTGACCTCCAACCGATTTTATGTGGTTATTGTGAACGAGTTGAATCAAGTTGACTTATTTGACTGTTTTGTTTCGCTTAATGCGCATTATAGTCTGAAAAACACAGTATTGTGAAGGTTTATGGCCAGAAGAGCCTCCTACCCTCAGTTTGAAGGCCTTCTTTCCTGCTTTGACCGAATCGTCAAAAGTGAACTCGTTCTCTCTGATGATGGCTCGACTGTCTTTGTCTCCCGTGTACGTCACCACATAAAAGTCAGGCGCCCACATCTCAAACTCCCTCTCCCAGTTTATGATGGTGGAGAGGGGCGCACTGACCAGGAACGGACCCTTAGTGTGACCCTGAGAAGAACAAACGTGATCAACAACTCAAAACTCTGTGTTTTCAGCAGGCCTCGTGAGACGAGAAACGATCCCAGTACCTCTTTCAAAAGTGAATACAGAAAGACGATGGTCTGGATGGTTTTGCCCAGGCCCATTTCATCGGCCAGAATGGTGTCAGTGCCCTGAGCCCAGGAAAACCGGAGCCAGTTCAAGCCCTCCAGCTGGTACAGATGCAGCGTGCCACCCGTCGCTGTGACAAAGTCAGGCTGCTCCTCGTATTTTATTGTAAGCTGGAGCAAAAAACAAAAAACAAAAAGACAAAATCTAAAATAATGTTGGGTTGCCTTCGGGCCCGGGCCTCCCATTACCAAAGAGACCTGTGATCCCACTGGGATTCACCTGGTTAAATAAAGGTTACATATATTGTAGAAACGTGTCCATTTTCTGCGATTTACAGTAAATAAAAGTTACGATCAGAATCACAAGTGGGCGGTTTTCTGAAAATGTGAGGAGAAAACAAAAAAACAACAGCTTATAAAAAAATATTTGAATAGAAACTGACTTTCGGCATAATGTGCAGTACAGAAGGGTCATAAAAAGTTAACCTTGACCGATTAGTGTTTTCTGAAAGTCCATTCGAATGCTGATTTTTATAAATCAGAAAAACCGATAACCAACATATAAAGCCAATTAGTTTATGCATACCGTAGGTTTGTGTTAAATCCATAAATAGCCCATAATAATTCAGTTAATTTATAGAAGTTAATGAACTTAAAGTGAGTACATTATTTAATAAGATTTAACAAGAGTTACACACATTATACTGTACGCCCGTCGGCAAACTATTATACAGCAATCTATAGCAAAGGCCCAGACAAGCAAATACCTTTTCTATGTTTTGACCTTGATTTGTCACCTTGACCTCAGAGCTGGAGTAACGAAAAGTGTATGCGACACCGTCTAGTGATGATACATGTGTGTATGAAGTTTTATTATTATGTCTTGAGCAGATCAGAAGTTATAGGCAGAACAGAGAAAGTTTATGGACAGGGACAATACCATAATGTGTCCGCAATGGTGTAGTCTATGTGATACTCAGGCATACGGAGTATACCCACTAGAAAAGCTTGAGAATTTCAGCATACCCACTTAAAAGTGCCCAATGACACATGACTTATCATTAGACATGTGTCATTGATACGTTAAACGGCAGTTGAACGCTTCCGAAACAATCTAACGGTATGTAACGCTGTGCTTTGATACTGTTGCATAAATTCTCTAACATGATTTTAATACAAAGCCAAATGTTGTACAATGTTTGTTGTTCATTTATTCATATATAAACATAAGAAAAAATTGGAAATGTTCAATACGCTTAAAAATCAAAATATATTGACGATTACATTGTACTAACCAGTGTACTGTACTGTACTACTTTGGTTTCTAAGCACAGTATACCCACTACAAAAATGTAGACTACACCACTGCGCCTTACGTATAAAAACTAAAATGGAGTCCAACGTTCTTGACAAGGAAAATGAAACTGCAGTGAATGACTGTGGTCATAAAGGGGTTAGGGCCGGGCTCAAATAGGTTGAAGCTCCTGCAAACCAAACAAAACGCACCCTGCCAATGAAAGACACCGACAGTGCGAGACGATAATGGTGTCAAGTAGGGGTTGAACGAGTACATAATTTTTAAACTCGACATTAGTATAATAATACTCGAGTAGAGCTTGAGTAGTTGATGATGTCATAGGATCTCAAGATGCAAAAAATAATTAACTAATTATTAAAACCGCAAAAAAAAAGTAATTTATTAGTTACAACAAAAGACCAACAAAACATTGGGAGCATATATTAGGCTCCTATCATTTATCTTACAGCAAATAAGTCACAGGAAACCCAAAACTGTTAGTTATTATTATTAAGCTGCAAAAGTGAAAAAAATGTGCGGCACGTCAAAAACGAAACTAAAAACAGTGAGGCGGTTGACCACCCCGCACCACCGCCTGTGGTGCTGCGCATTAGGTTTAGTTTTAGATATTAATATGTTTATAGGTTTTTATAGGTTTAGAGATTAATATTTTTTGCCTTTTATTTGTGAAACAAGGTCAGAGGAAGCTGGTTCTGGTTTGGTCATTGGACCTGGTGTTACACCACATTCTGTGACCTGCAACAGTTCATGCAACACCGCCCCCTACGGTCACAATATACGGTGGTCACAGAATATGGTGTAACACCGGTTCGCAACGCGCTCCAAACAGGAAGTTGCTTCATTTTCTATTCTGTAACTGGGACGTGATGACATCACTACAAATACTCGACGTGAAATTAAAAAACTCGATAAAGGTCCAAGTAATCGATGTGTCGATTACTTGAGTAGTCTGTTAAAGCCCTAGTGTCAAAGGTAACAACGGTGCTTGTCTTAGTGTGCGCATGGCTGATGATTATTTAAATAAACTGCCAAGAATCCGTCAGTTAAAAGCTACAAGTATGACTAGGTCTGTCACGATAACAAATTTTGCTGGGTGATTGTCTCAGAAATTATTGGGATACAGGTAGTCCCCGACTTACGAGCGAGTTCCGTTCCTCCGAGGTGCTCGTAAAGCGAAAATTCGTAACTTGGAACGGCCACCACGTGTCTCGTAAGTCCGGAATTTCGCTCGTAAGTTGGAACGGTTTTGCTAGCGCGACTACAAACACTCGTTTTTCATCGAAAAACTGCTTACGAGTGCATAAAAATGATCGGAAACGTGTGTCCACATGTTTAGCTAACGAACTGTGGTGAAAAAACACAGAAAAACTCGGTATTTTTTGCGTTTTTTCCAAAAATTCGCCAGCTCGTAAGTCCGGAACCTCGTAGGTCAGAGCGCTCGTAAGTCGGGGACTACCTGTAAATGATAATATTGTTTGAAATTTGACAATAATTAGTCATTATTGTCAAATTTAAGAAGAAATGTTGGTTTATTTGTTTTAAGTGTAGTACCGTTTTTGACCACTGGATGGCAGTATAAGACTGTTTGAACCAAAGGATGGATAGTGAGGGAGTGAGCAGCGTGTCTCTTTAAGAAAAATATGCTGGTGAAGATTCTCAGTCGTCCAGGACATGATAAAATCAAAAAAGGCGTTCAATACAGAAACAACTGGACTTTATTTGTTACAGAAGACGTTTCGACCTCTATCCAGAGGGCTTTATCAATTCAATGCACAGACTGTGTGCGTGTGGAGTTATAACAGTCTTAGGAGTCACGCACCAATTTACATATGTTGGTGCGTGACTCCTAAGACTGTTAGTCAGAGAGAGAGAGAATTTATTGTCATTTGCACCGCATGTAGTACATGTGTTGAAAACGAGATTATGTACACAGGGTCCCAGTTACATCCAACAACAAATGCAAGAGAAAAACAATAATAACATCTAGGATTAACTAAGAGAGACATCAGCTAGTAATACACTAAGCCCTAATGTAGTAGAAAAACATCATTATAAACAGCAGCACGAACATGAGCAGATGGTCACAGATGAACGACAGATGGTCACAGATGAACGCAGCAACAAGAAACAGATCAGCATCAGCATGATGTGACATTTTGCAGTGTTTATTCTTATTATTTATTTATTCATGAGTCTGACAGCCTCAGGGTAGAAGCTGTTCCTCAGTCTAGTGGTTCTACATTTGATGCTCCTCAACCTCCGTCCCGAGGGGAGTGGTGCAAAGAGTGAGTGTGCTGGGTGAGTGAGGTCTTTCATGATGCAGGTGGCTCTTTTTCTGCATCTGGAGGTGTAAATGTCTGTGATGGTGGGGAGACTGACTCCCACAGACTTCTGTGCAGCCTTCACCACTCTTTGTAGAGCTTTCCTCTCTGCAACTGTGCAGCCTCCATGCCACACGTTGATGCTGGAGCACAGGACGCTCTCCACTGCACACCTGTAGAACGAGGTGAGGACTGAGCTTCTCAGACCGGCTCGTCTCAGCCGTCTGAGGAAGTAGAGTCTCTGATGACCTTTCTTGATCAGGCTGGTGGTGTTATTGCTCCAGCTGAGGTTATCATTCATGTGTACACCCAGGTATTTGTAGCTGGAGACCACCTCCACCGCAGATCCACCTATATACAGTGGGGTGTGGGTGTGTTTGTTCCTTCTGAAGTCCACAATCATCTCCTTCGTCTTCTTCACATTCATGTGAAGGTTATTCTCTTTGCACCAACTCTCCAGATGTTCCACCTCCTGTCTGTAGCTGGATTCATCATTATCTGTGATGCATCCCACCACAGCTGTATCATCTGCAAACTTAACAATATGACAGCCTGGATGTGTGGCTGTACAATCATATGTGAGCAGAGTAAACAGAAGAGGGCTCAGCACACATCCCTGAGGAGAGCCAGTGCTGAGGGTGATGGTGGAGGAGGAGAAGTTGTGGATCTTCACGGACTGTGGTCTGTTTGTTAAGAAGTCTAAGACCCAGTTACAAATAGAGGGGCTTAGTCCAAGTGTGGATAGTTTGTCTATCAGAGTTTGGGGGATCATGGTGTTGAAGGCAGATGTGAAGTCCACAAAGAGCAGACGCACGTATGAGTCCTTCTGATCCAGGTGGGTGAGAGCAGTGTGGACCACGGAGGAGATGGCGTCCTCTGTTGATCGGTTCTCACGGTATGCATATTGATGAGGGTCCTCGTTGATGTTGACGGCTGTCTTGATGTGGGACATGACCAGTTTCTCAAAACATTTAGCGACTATCGGGGTGAGGGCCACCGGTCTATAGTCATTCAGACCAGTCACTGTGGAGCTTTTTGGGACTGGGATGATGGTGGCAGTCTTCAGGCAGGTGGGAACTGACTCCAGTGCAAGTGAGGTGGTGAAGATGTCAGCCAGCACCTCACAGAGCTGGTCCGCACATTCCTTCAGAACTTTCCCTGGGATGTTGTCTGGACCCGTAGCTTTATGAGGGTTGATCCTTCTGAGACTGCCTCTCACTTCTGCTGCGGTCACTTTGAGGTGCTCCTCGTCTGGTGATGAGGTGAGTCTGGTGCTAGTTGGTCTGTTTGGATCATCAAAACGTGCATAAAACTTATTGAGGGCATCAGGCAGGGATGGGTCCCTGGGGCATTGTTTGCTTTTGCCCTTGTAGTCTGTTAAGCATTTGATGCCCTGCCACATGCTCCTTGGATCATGTGAGGTGAACTATAAACTATAAACTATAATTTATAGTTATAACTCAGTTATAACTATAAATCAGTAAACAAGTTCTCAGCTTATTTTTGCAGAGAAAAACAACTTTTTACATGAAGGCAGGGTTTCAACTGTGAATTTTGGAGCTTGACAAGACAGAGGTTTTTTTTCCCCCGAGGTCGGCTTGTTGGCTTAGCTCGTAGCTTAGCTACTTTTAAAGCTTCAGTATGTAGCTTTTTTTATGAACATATTTCTTCACTCTGTCACTACCTCCTGACAGACTGATGTTAGCCAGGTAATCTCTGAAAAAAAATAAAAAAAAATATTGTCCCCTTGCTTCTCCAGGTGGTAAATAAGCATTTCTAAAAAGAAAAGGTGACCCGCCATTTTCCAGCCAATAAAAACAGAGTTTGTAACCAGCCAATAAAAACAGAGCTTGAATTTGAATCAGCCAATAAAAACAGAGCTTGAATTTGAAATTCAACAGACCACAAGGGGGCAGAGCCACATATGGCTCTGAGGGGGAGGGATCAGAATGCTTTGCCTGTTGAAAATATTTCTAAGTGTTGCAGTTCTACAGAAACTGCATACTGCACCTTTAATGATCCAAAAATGCAATTTTGGATCGTTAAAATGGATTTTAAAGAGAAAAGAGAAAGGGAGGGGTCAGTGAAGAACACCGGAGTTGAGCCTTTTGTCATCCAGTGTCTCCAGTAGAAAGAGAGAGACATGAAGAAACGATAAAGTCGATAAATGAAAATGAGGTCATTTTCATTTATCATGCGATTAATTGATTTGTTATTTATCGCGACAGGCCTAAGTATGAGTTCCGACAACAGCCGCATAAACTACAGTTCACCTACATCAGTAAGGGGTGAGGCAGGAGACTCTTCTTCTTCGCCCTCAGCGTCTTTACTCGCCATCTTCCTGGGTTCGTCCATGTCCTCCTTCAGGATGGCGTTCCTGTCACAACAGCAGAATTATCAGTTGATGCTAAAGCAGTGAACATTTTCAATGAGAATGTGATGCTGGATTCTGCAGTTCCACCTGTGTCTCCAGTAGTTGGTGTTGTGGAGCTCAAAGTCAGGGATGTCCATGTTGTTTCTCTCCCAGGTACACTGGTCATAGGTCAGGTCTTTCCACTTGACCAGGTAGTGGTACGTCCCCTTCTTGTCCACACTGGCAGAGGGACACGTGCAGGACAGTGAGCGCCGGTACAGAAACCTGAATCCAACATGTTCCGAGGCGCTGCCGTTTATACCTGTGGTTTATGATGCGCTGGATCATCATCCACTCGGGCTTGATGCCGTATTTGTAGTATTTGTCCTCCAGCATGGCGTACTGCGGGTCTTTGGCTCTCCTCTTCTCGCTCTTCCCCACTCCGTTCTCGTCCTCTGTACCTGAACCGTAATCCAGGCTGGGGGGCTCGTCCATGTCGGTCTTCCTCTGGTAGTTTCTGTACATCACAGAGTGGAAGATCTCCAACTGAGGGATGGAGAAGGTGGTTAATACATAAATTAAGTTAATACATAAAGTGTTTGACTTTAAACAAGGCCTAAAGAACTTTCTTTTTAAGCGAGCCTACTCTGCCTCCACATGATTTTATCTTTGATCTTAGTTGATACTATCATTGTTTTTAATTGATTTTATTATTGATTTTTGTTGTTTTATCATTGATTTTACTTGATTTTATCACTTATTTTTATTTGATCATTGATTTTAGTTACACTTTGTAGCACTTTGAGATTTTGGTTAATGAAAAGTGCGTTATAAATTCAATTCATTATTATTATTATTATTATTATTATTAATAAGAAGCAGGATTTCTCCAAAACTGTAAGGACGTTTCTGGCACTTGGATGGTTTTACATATTTTTAGAGATATGCAGTGAAGGGAAAAGGACAGTGCACTTGTTTTAGTTTGAGGTGTTACATGTCAGGCTATAATAAGAAATATTCTGGTCTTTTCCAGGTTTTTAAGTTATTTATATCTAGAGTTAGGTGTATAAAAACACACAAAACATTCTATGTTATTTCTGAAACAAAAATGAAGTTAAAGTGGAAGAGCTGTGTGTGAAAACTGCCTCCAGCCCAGGATTCAGCCGCGTGTACCTCCTTTATCATTAATAACCCTCAATAGTTTTCAGTCTCTCATAGGGTTGTGGAGAAATTTTGGCCCACTCTTATTTACAGCATTGCTTCAGTTCAATGAGGTTTGCTGACATTTTGTTTCTGTACAACTTCTTTAAGGTCCCAAAAGAGCACCTCAATCAGGTTGAGGTTTGGACTGGACAACAGATGCAAGCATGGCTGTGGCTGCAAAACAAGTCCACACTATCAGCCCTCCACCACCGTGCTTAACACTTAGTGCTTCAGCTGACATTCTGTGCTTGAGTTTCCCCAAACATGCTGCTGTGTATTATGGGTAAACATCTTTACTTTGGTCTCTCCAGAAAGCATTGTTCCATAAGTCTTGTGGTGCATTCAGGTGAAACTGTGCAAACCCAACTCATGCTGCTGTTCTTTTCTAGAAAGAGAATGGCTTATATTGCAACCCTGTCAAAAAAGCCACATGTGCTCAGTCTTCTTTTAACTGTCCTGACATGAACTTTAACCTTTAACATACTAACTGAGGCCTGCAGAATCTGAGATGGAGCTTTTTTTTTTTTTAAATAAAAAAATTTGCAACTTCTATGAGCATTGCATGGTCTGACCTTGGGGTGAATATTTTGGGACGTTCACTCCAAGGAAAATTGACAACTGTCTTTAACTAATTTCAACTTCTGGATAATATTTCTCTCTATAGAATGATGAAGTTTAAACTGTTAAATGATCTTTAACCCTTCTGAAATTGATGGACAGCAACAGTTGCTTAGATCATTGCTGATGTCTTTCCACTTGGCATTGTACTGTGCAAAAGTTTTAGACCAATCCTAATTAAACAATATGCAGCTGGATGCAAAACGTGTTCCACTGCTGTGGATCATAAATTTATGAAACTTCTTAAATAAATTTAAAGATTAAAGGTAACAGCTGTTAACTATTGGGGGTTTGCATTTCCTATACAATCCAAACTTTTTCTTCAGAATATGTAAATTAATATTTTTTGTATAAAACTGTTGTTTAAAAACAACTTGATGCATATAAAACAGTTAAAGATTATCTCACGGACTGTTATCGTGGTGAGGATAATTCTTTGTGTATTAAACTGCAAACATAAATAAATAAAACTGCAAAAACATCAAATTCATGTGTTTCATTCTTCCTTTGTTGATGTTTTTAATCATTTGGTGTCTCACCTGCAGCTCGGTGATCCAGGTGCAGTGCCAGTACGACTGGCTGGTCAGCTTCACGAAAAACTCCCTCTCAGCTCTGCCCTTCATTGGGGGCGGCGGGGGGGCATCGGGGAGGGCGTCAGGAGGAGGCGGGACAGGAATGGGAAGCGGAGGCTCACCCCACCGCCAATGGAGGATCTTCTGCACCCGCCCTTTGATATGCGGGCACTGGAGCAGGAGAATTATTACAAATCAGACTTGAACTGTCGCTCTCCAAACATGTCACAGAGATAAAAACACAAAAGTCACTGCGTCGACGTTTGAACAAAGTGTGAAACTAAAAGAAGCTTCGGAGCGACTGACCGTGCAGCGAGGACACAGCCACTCTCCGTTGGGGATCTCGGGCAGCGGCGGGTTCAGGCAGTGAATGTGGTAGGACGACGTGCACGTGTCGCAGCACAGCAGCTCTCCTCCGTCCTTGCACACCCGGCAGAACTCCATGTGGTCGTCGTCTTCCTCCTCTGCGCCCGTGGGGGCCCCTGCACCCACCTCGGATATGACTCTGTCCTCGCTGTCCTCCTCAAAGTCCTCAAAGTCTTCATCTTTCGCCTCCCACTGGATCCCCTCTTTTTCCTGAGAAAGCACAAACAGGAGAAGAGTTCAGACTTTTGCTGCTCGTGTCTTTGTTGGCAGCAGAGACGACAGGAAGACCAAGAAGGAGAGCATGAGGGTATGTGTACATTCAGGCAGTTTGTTTTTTCATTTGAAACAAAAAATGAAAAAAAAAAAATCACACTTGTTTTTTCATTTTCCGTTTATTAAACCAAAACGAAAAATCGGATAACGACGCGTAATCCAATTTCCGATTTTGTGCACAAAACCAAAATGGACAAAAACGGATAAGGAGCGCTCAGTTTTGATTTTCTCATTATTTCATTTTGGACAAGTGGTCTGACCCGGAAGTTCTCTCTGCCCCGCACCATGTAGCTTGCTGTACACACGTTCGGATTAAACAGATTAAACTCGAAGCGGACGCCCACAAGGCATGTCCACGCAAAGGTCCATTTTTACGACTGCGTGTCACTGCCCGATCTGTTACAGAAGCATGATCCGTAGTGTCAGCTCATTTACGTATGCGCTAAAAGGAATACTTCTGGGTCGCACGGATCGCCTTTGTTTATGAATGAGAACTGTCTTAATTTACTTAGAAAAGTACATGCTGGCTCTGCCGAACCTCATGTTGCTAATTTGCGCCACTTGTATTTTTTTTGTTAAAATCACTGATTTATGTCATTGGTTAAGATGATATGCAAGCATTAGACCTGACCCCCAGCCTGGGCTGAATGACGCAGGCTATATAACATCTGATTGGTCATCTGTGTCACACCTGTGACTTTTTTGATATTATTACTCGAACAGTGCATGCGCAAAGGGAAAATTCAGTGCTTTCAGCATCGCCCTCTGGCAGTCAGGAAGGATGAAATAGAACTGAGTTCTTGTATTTAGTAACTTGAAGATTTGTCTTCAGCAACAACAATCTCTAGTGGTGTAAGTGTAACGGTACATGTGGGTGTACCGAACTGTTTCGGTGCGGCACGTTCGGTTTGGTCCAGTGCATACAATTTCGGTCATTTTTTCACTCATTAAATTTTATTAACAAGAGATTTTACGCCACGAAACTAAAATCCCTAAGCGTGTTTCAGCACGGAGCTATTATCTTGCAGCACGTAGCATTAGCAGCCTAGCATCTCGTTGCGGTCATAGTCATAAACAATTTAAACGTAAACGTATTTATTTCTGTGGTTGCGGTCTTCTGTTTGGGAACATTATGGGTTTCTTGTTAAAAGACAAGTGAACAAATCCAAAGCTGTGTGTGGACGTTTCACAGAGATTGGATCTGCAGCAGGCAACATATCTAACTTAACGCTCTTGAAACAACATCATCCGAATGTGAACGTCTTCTACAAGCAAGAAAAGCAGCTTGTTGCAAAGACAGATAGCAGCAGCAGCATTTAAACAAACTTTATCAGGTTATTCAGATCAGTCCAGAGCAATAACACAAGCTGTAGGAATTTTTAAAGCTCTGGATCTACGTCCGAATGTTGCTGATGTGCCGGCTTTAAAGTTATTGAGCCCCGCTACGACATCCATCACGTCAACACTTATGGCAAAAAGTTGTAGTAGCACTTTATGAAAAAGCTAAAACTGATATTGTCAACAAACCCTGGAGCCAATTACGGTAAAGCCCTGCCCTGATGATGATGACCGAGAGATTCAACCACCTCGTAACAACTGTTCCAGAAGAGGTATTGTTCTTTTATTATTATTTTCTAATCAACTTTTTTAATTTAAAGTTATAATCTTATTAACTCTTTTTTTTTTTTACATAATTGTGTTTTATTTTCAGTCTGGGACAGAGACAGCAGCTATCTTCTTCCTGTTCAGGGAAATCCACCAGAGATCACCTCCAGCTAAGAAGTCTGGGATGACTGAACTCTGAACTTTTCCAAGGACAGGCGGCAGCAGGTCCAAGAAGAGGTTGTGAGTACCGTAATGAGGCCAAATACAGACACACTGCAAAATTAGCAAAGCTCTATCTCTTTATTCCTGCTACTGTTGTTAGTAAGCGGTTTTCTCCACCGCTGGCAATATTCACTGCAACTAGATAGAAAATGTGGACAAGTTGTTTTTTTTTGGACAAAAACTTAAAACTTGATTAGATTGTAAACGGTCTGTTGTTGCTTATTGTTCTGGTTCTGTCTGATGTATTTATTACAGTGAGGAAAATAAGTGTTTGAATATCCTGTGACTTTGCAAGTTCTCTCGCTTAGAAATCATGGAGGGGTCTGAAATTTTCATCTTAGGTGCATGTCCACGTGAGAGACATAATCTAAAAAAAATAATAAAAAAAAATCCGTAAATCACTACAGTATGTATCTTTTTAAAAATATATATAATTTCTTTGTGTGTTACTGCTGCAAATACGTATTTGAACACCTGCCAATCAGCAACAATTCTGGCCCTCAAAGCCCTAAAGACCTATTAGTCCGCCTTTAAAAAGTCCACCTCCACTTATTATTCTAAATTAGAAGCACCTGTTTGAGGTCGTGAGCTGCATAAAGACACATGTCCACCCCACACAAGCAGTAAGACTGCAACTACTAACATGGCTAAGACCAAAGAGCTGTCCAAAGACACCAGAGACAAAATTGTAGACCTTCACAAGGCTGGAAAGGGCTACGGGGCAATTGCCAAGCAGCTTGGTGAAAAAAGATCAACTGTTGGAGCAATGATTAGAAAATGGAAGAAGCTAAACATGACATTCTCCCTTGGACTGGGCTCCATGCAAAACCTCACCTAGTGGCATATCAATGATCCTAAGAAAGGTGAGGAATCAGCCCAGAACTACACGGGAGGAGCTGGTCAATGACCTGAAGAGAGCTGGCACAACTGTTTCCAAGGTTACTGTGGGTAATACACTAAGACGTCATAGTTTAAAATCATGCATGGAACAGAAGGTTCCCCTGCTTCAAACAGCACACGTCCAGGCCCGTCTTAAGTTTGCCCATGACCATTTGGATGATCCAGAGGAGTCATGGGAGAAAGTTATGTGGTCAGATGAGACCAAAATAGAACTTCTTGGTCTTAATTCCACTCGCCATGTTTGGAGGACGAATAATGATGAGTACCATCCCAAAAACACCATCCCTACTGTGAAGCATGTGGGTGGAAGCATCATGCTTTGGGGGGGGTTCTGCACATGGGACAGGACGACTGCACTGTATTGAGAGGATGACCGGGGCCGTGTAGTGCGAGATTTTGGGGAACAACTTCCTTCCCTCTGTTGAAGATGGGCCGTGGCTGGGTCTTCCAACATGACAATGATCTGAAGCACACAGCCAGGAGAACCAAGGAGTGGCTCTGTAAGAAGCAGATCAAGGTTCTGGAGTGGCCTAGCCAGTCTCCAGACCTAAACCCTATAGAAAATCTTTGGCGGGAGCTCAAACTCTGTGTTTCTCAGCGACAGCCCAGAAACCTGGCTGATCTAGAGAAGATCTGTGTGAAGGAATGGTCCAAAATCCTGCTGCTGCAGTTTGTGCACACCTGGTGAAAAACTACAGGAAACTCTAAAAAAGCTAAGTTTGGTCCTCTGGACATTCAAAAAAACAAACAATCCTTATTTGTTTTGCTTTGGTTTTTGAATGTCCAAAGGACCAGACTTAGCTTTTTTATATTTTTCTACCTGGATTATTGAGCATGCATCAGGGTACTACAGGAAACGTTTGACCTCTGTAACTGCAAACAAAGGCTACTGTAACAAATATTAACAGTGATTTTTCACAGGTGTTCAAATACTTATTTGCAGCAGTAACACAAATAAATTATTAAAAAATCATACATTGTGATTTCCGGATTTTTTATTTTTTTTAGATTATGTCTCTCACAGTGGACATGCACCTAAGATAAAATGTCAGACCCTTCCATGATTTCTAAGTGGGAGAACTTGCAAAGTCACAGGGTGTTCAAATACTTATTTTCCTCACTGTAAGATTTTTATTATTGTTACTATAGTTTACTTATTGTAAAGAGTGCCGATTATTTAAAATATCATCCAAATGGGTTGCTTTTACTTATTTTTATACAAACGTATTGTTTACTTGGCATATTTTCAAAATAAACATTTTGTAAGTCTTTATTTTGTCCTTTTTTATTACTATTATTTTTTGTACCTAAAATTAACTGAATCGAGCCCTCCTTGAAATTGAACAGAACTGAAATGTTTAGCGTGCCGTTACACCCCTAACAATCTCCATCAGTTACTGCAGCTGTGAAGCGTTTTAATCAGATTGTGTTCTGTGTATAGCCTGAATGATTATTTGTTCTCAAGATATTCAAGTTATTTAAAGCTTTGGAGGGTTTCCTTCTAAAATCTCTGCTTATGTTAATGTTATTGTTTGATTTTAGGGCATAGCATCAATGAAGCATCAAAGCATGATACTCTCTCTATAACCTGGGATAGACAGATGGATGGTTGGAGAGATGAATGGACAGATAAATGGATGGACAGACTACTGGACGGAGAGATGGATGTACAGACTAATAATGGACGGACAGATAGATGGACAGACTTATGGACAAACAGATAGATGGACAGACTAATGGACAGATAGATGGATGGACTAATAGATGAACAGATGGACAGACAGATGATAGACAGACTACTGGACTGACAGATGGACAGCCAGATGGACAGACAGATGTATGGATGGACAGACAAATGGATGGACAGATGGATACAGATGGATGTACAGACAGATGGACAGATGGATGGATGGACAGATGGCTGGATGGATGGACAGACTAATGAACGGCCAGAAGATGGCGAGACTAATGGACTGACAGATGATGGACAGACATATAGACAGACAGATGGATGGACAGATGGACTGACAGATAAGACAGACAGATGGACAGATGGATGGGCAGACAGACGGATGGATGCTGGACATTTACTGACTGTATGTGTTGATATGAAACACCAACAGTGAAACTGAAGCCCTTTTTGGAGGAGAGGAACTGATGACATCAGTGCAACGTTGACTAAACATGATCTAAATTGTTACACATTTGATACAAATCAATTATTATTATATCATAATAATTATTATTATATCAATAATTATTTTATTTTAGACAAGTTATACCTTGATTAATCCTTATTGCTTAATCAAGTCTAAAACTACATCTTTTAAAAATAAACAAACAAAGAACAGATTGTAATTTCAAAAATAAACAGAAAAAAGATTGTAATTTTAAAAATAAACAAACAAACAACAGAACACACAGGAAAGTTCAAAGGAAAGTCATCAAAGGAACAATGAGCCAAGATGTCTTTGTGACATCATGATGATGTCACAAAGACATCTTGGATCAAACGATGCATCATGTCACATGATGATGCCATGATGTCATCATGTGACATCATGGCATCATTGTTTATAAGCCAGAACGCTTCTCTAAAGCTCATATCACTTAGAACTCTTCACAGAGAAGGATCGTTTTAGTGTAGCAAAAGTTTTTGACTGTGGATTTTGGAAAATGTCTTATCAGAGACAACCCAATCCTAGACGAGGCAGGAACCAGGGAGCCCGGATGGAGCAACCGTCGGTCTATCACGAGATCGACAGGCTGAACGCCCTTCTCAATGAAGAAAGGGGACGGTCGTTCAACGCGAACCATCGTGCAAACCAACTGTGGGAAGAGCTTCAGGACACCAAGACCCAGTTGGACAAGCAGAAAAACCTCAAAGAGGTCTTTATTAAAAAAGAAAAGGAGGTTCGGCAACAATACGAGAGACTGCAGAAGTATACTGATGCAGAAACTCTAAGTTGTGCCAAGATTGGCTCCCAGGTACAGAGTTCTATCAAGCAAAAGAAGAAGAAGCTCCTTCAGCAGGATTATGAGGAACTCAAAGTGGCTCACGTGACCAGCCAACAAAAGTTTTTGTCTGAACTCCGGCTGGAGAAAGACAAAACGGAGGCTCTCCAGCGGCTGCTGGATGAAGCCAAACGCCTGACTGATGAACAGAGCAGCAGACACCAAGTGGAAGTCGCCTCACTTCATCAGCAGGTTGTGGCTTTACAAGATCAGGCCACGGAAAACAAGTTTCAGCTGGATCTTCTGAAAATATCCATGGAGAAGGAGATCCAGGCTCTGCGTACAATTTCAGAAGACGCAGAGCGGAAACTGAAACAAGATCTTGAGCTAATGTCAACGTCCTATGACCAGCTCAAAGTGGCTCACGTCGTGAGCCAAGAGAAGTTTTCTTTGGAACTCCGGCTGGAGAAAGAGAAAACTGAGGCTCTCCAGCGGCTGCTGGATGAAGCTAAACTGGTAACTGATGATCTGAGCAGCAAATACCAGCTGGAATTTGCCTCACTTCATCAGCAGGCTGTGACATTACAGAATCAGGTCACAGAAACTGAGCGCCAGCAGGATCTTCTGAAACTGACCATGGAGGTGGAGATCCAGGCTCTGTGTCAGGTCGCAGAGGACGCAGAGTTGAAGCACAAACAAGAGCTGGAACAAATGTCAACATCCTACGACCAACTCAAAGTCAGCAATGGCTTGGATGTTGAGGCGCTTCAAGTCGTGTCGAAAACGTTTTTAAGCCAGCTCAACAAAGAGATTCAGGCTTCGGTCCAGACCACATCCCTGCCCGAGATGACCGAGGTTCAGCCCAGAGAGACAAAGAAATCTTTCTGGAAGAAAACACGACATTTCTTTGGTCTCCGAAAGCCTGACAGTTGGAAGAAAAATAAAAACGCTTCCAACTGAATGCTCTTCCCTTCACGGACTCAGACTCAGACACACAGACCTCACACACACACACACACAAACACAGACTTTTACAACACCGACCAGTGACTTTAAATTTGTTTTGGATTATCTTTTTTTTTTTTTTAACTGCAGCACGGTGATGACAGCCGACTCTGTTACCGTCGTGCCGTGTAGGTTTTTCACCGGAAACTATGGTTAAGCTCTATACAAGTACAGTCCATTTACCACAGTTTAGACCAATTTATTCACTGGTCATCACATAGACACAGACATAGACACAGACATAGACACAGACTCAGACAGACACAGACAAACACAGACACAGACATCCCCCCCACCCCTTCCCCTCACCCCGGTGAATCGCCACCTTATCGTGGTGGAGGTGTTTGCGTGTCCCAGTGATCCCAGAAGTCCTGTTGGTGCGGACAAAGTGAGGGACCAGACTAAGAGCGATTCAGAAACTTTTGTCTTTGTTATGTTTATTATTGAAAAACATGGACGGAAAAGCCAAAAATACCAAAACTCATAGCAGGAATGTTTCGGTTCAGTTCAAAAACACTTTATTAATCCCAAAGGGAAATTAAATGTTGTAACTCATCCTGGTTTTATTAAAAGTTGCTAAACATGATGGCATAAACATAACATAACAAGCTAGGAGGAACACTGCTGTTAAAATGTTCATTTTTTAAAAATGCATTGAACCTGTTTTATATAAAACAGTACCTTAAAAATGCTCTAAACATCTTTGAGTCCCAATTTAATTTTGTCCATAGTAATGCAATTAATCATGGTTAATCAAAAAATATTGTGATTAATCAAAATTTCAATGTTTAATATTTTCCCAGCATTATTTTTTTAAACAAGTATTCCAGCACACAATCTATTTGCAATGGGATCAGGTGAAAGGAAGCAAAAAGAGGTATAAAAAAACCTGGCCTGATTGTTTGGGTTTCTACGGTGCAGAGAGAGAGTGTACATGATATATACATATATTTATATATATATATATATATATATATATATACATATATGGCCACAACTTTTTTAGCGATGGTGGTGCAGTGGTGAGCATAGCTGCCTTCCAAGCAGTTGACCTGGGTTCGATTCCCAGCCATCGCAGTCAAAGTCCATGTATGTTTGCATGTGGGAGGTCATTGCCCCAGTGCCATAATTATGGGGTTGCCCATTGCAGCCCAGGGTTGGGTACGAAGTAGGGATGGGTCCGTGCCGATATCGGTATTGGCCTCCAATACCAGCATCATTTACGCATCAGATTTTTTCAATCCAAACTGCAGATTTCCGATCCATGATGCATGTGTGTCTATTGAAACGTCTCCACATATCAGCAGTGGCGGCTCCTCATATGTCCATCAGGGGCTATTTTCTCAACAAACAAAAAAATGTTTCAAGTTTTTATGGTGTTATCAAATGCAGATTAAAGCAAGGTCAACAGTACAATGAAATGCTCACAATGAGAAGAACCTATTTGACTCACTAAAACAACAAAGAACAAATAAAAATATATAAAAATAAATTATATATATATATATAAATTATAGAAAGGAAAATAAGTGAGATTAAGACATTTCTGCATTTCTACTTGCAAGAGGCTTTGTTTTCATTCTCCAGATCAATACAGTGTTAAGAAATGGTAAAACACCACCAGTGACATTCATAATATAAAATTATTAATGTTTGATCATTTTTTTATGAGCAAATTAAAATAAATGTAGCCATCAGAGCAGGGGCGGCCGGCAGATAGCGGGCACCAGGGCGTCGCCCCACTGGAAGTTCTGGACCATTTTACATTGAATACATTTTTTTTAAATGAAATAATAAAATGAAAATATTTCGAAATATATGCATGTATGTTTTTAGTTTTCATTCATTCATTCATTCAACCTTTATTTATACAGGCTATCCTTGGGTAGGATAAATATTTTATGAGTAATGATGAGTTATATTGTTTGTTTCAAAAAACGTTTTCTGATTGGTGACGTATTTCCGGTCCTGGGGGCGCTCTCATCTTATCCATTGACTCTCGTTATAAGAAAATCTTCCATGGCACATTTTTATCTGTATAAATACATAATAATTCAATGTTAATATGAGCTAGTTACTTGCAAGGGGCTTTGTTTCCATTCTCCAGATCAATACAGTGTTAAGAAATAGTATAACATCAATAGTGAGATTTATTTATTATATAAAATTATTAATATTTGATAATTTTTTATAAGCAATTTGAAATAAATGTAGCCATCAGAGTCCAATACTGAACAATAACCAGGCGGCTAGTGCTAGCATGCTAACAAACAAACAAAGAAAAAACAAACTCACCACTTCCCACTTGCAGTCAGCTGAAGGCTTTTTTCACAGAGCCATCTAATATCTGAGAGGCATATCAGTCAGAAATGCAGATATTAGATAAAGGGCTTTCAATGATTTAACACTTACCTGAGCAAGCCTGCTTGAGTCACTGCACGGCTCTGTAATCCCAGACAAAAAATAATAAAAATACTGGACCGGAAGTACATTGTTCTGTACGAACAGCTCACGTTGGACTGTCCAGGGCGTAGAAAAATGCGCCCAGAATCGTCCCATTGTTTAGTAACATTGTGGCATAAGTACGCATGCGTCGGTTATGACGACAGTCAATGGATAAGATAAGAGCGCCCCCAGGACAAGAAACATGTCACCAATCAGAAAACGTTTTTTTGAAACAAACAATATAACTCATCATTACTCATGAACTATTTATCCTACACAACTAAAAACATATACAGTATGCATATATTTTGAAATATTTTTATTTTACGATTTCTTATGTTTTTTTTTAAGTATTCAATGTAAAATGGTCCAGAACCTCCAGTGGGGTGGCGCCCTAGCGCCCATACATACATCATACATACATACATACATACATACATAGATACATACATACATACATACATACATACATACATACATACATAGATAGATAGATAGATAGATAGATAGATAGATAGATAGATAGATAGATAGATAGATAGATAGATAGATAGATAGATAGATAGATAGATAGATAGATAGATAGATAGATAGATAGATAGATAGATAGATAGATAGATAGATAGATAGATAGATAGATAGATAGATAGATAGATAGATAGATAGATAGATAGATAGATAGATAGATAGATAGATAGATAGATAGATAGATAGATAGATAGATAGATAGATAGATAGATAGATAGATAGATAGATAGATAGATAGATAGATAGATAGATAGATAGATAGATAGATAGATAGATAGATAGATAGATAGATAGATAGATAGATAGATAGATAGATAGATAGATAGATAGATAGATAGATAGATAGATAGATAGATAGATAGATAGATAGATAGATAGATAGATAGATAGATAGATAGATAGATAGATAGATAGATAGATAGATAGATAGATAGATAGATAGATAGATAGATAGATAGATAGATAGATAGATAGATAGATAGATAGATAGATAGATAGATAGATAGATAGATAGATAGATAGATAGATAGATAGATAGATAGATAGATAGATAGATAGATAGATAGATAGATAGATAGATAGATAGATAGATAGATAGATAGATAGATAGATAGATAGATAGATAGATAGATAGATAGATAGATAGATAGATAGATAGATAGATAGTTCTCTGATTGGTCCGGTCAAAAATCGACCGGAGAAATCCTTGTCTATGGGAGAAGTCCCAGACCCTAGTACGAAAACCAGGCTAGTATTTTAGTAAAAGACAGATTGTAATTTTAAAAATAAATAAACAAAGAACAGATTGTAATTAAAAAATAAACAAACAAAGAACATATTGTAAATTAAAAAATAAACAACCAAAGAACAGATTGTAATTTTAAAAATAAACAAACAAACAACAGATCACCGGTGGAATCTTCAAAGGAAAGTCATCAAAGGAACAATGATCCAAGCTGTCTTTGTGACATCATGATGATGTCACAAAGACAGCTTGGATCAAAGGATGCATCACGTCACATGATGATGCCATGATGTCATCATGTGACATCATGGCATCATTGTTTATAAACCAGAACGCTTCTCTTCAGCTCATTTCACTCAAACCTCTTCACAGAGAAGGATCGTTTTAGTGTAGCAAAAGTTTTTGACAGTGGATTTTGGAAAATGTCTTATCAGAGACAACCCAATCCTAGACGAGGCAGGAACCAGGGAGCCCGGATGGAGCAACCGTCGGTCTATCACGAGATCGACAGGCTGAACGCCCTTCTCAATGAAGAAAGGGGACGGTCGTTCAACGCGAACCATCGTGCAAACCAACTGTGGGAAGAGCTTCAGGACACCAAGGCCCAGTTGGACAAGCAGAAAAACCTCAAAGAGGTCTTTATTAAAAAAGAAAAGGAGGTTCGGCAACAATACGAGAGACTGCAGAAGTATACTGATGCAGAAACTCTAAGTTGTGCCAAGATTGGCTCCCAGGTACAGAGTTCTATCAAGCAAAAGAAGAAGAAGCTCCTTCAGCAGGATTATGAGGAACTCAAAGTGGCTCACGTGACCAGCCAACAAAAGTTTTTGTCTGAACTCCGGCTGGAGAAAGACAAAACGGAGGCTCTCCAGCGGCTGCTGGATGAAGCCAAACGCCTGACTGATGAACAGAGCAGCAGACACCAAGTGGAAGTCGCCTCACTTCATCAGCAGGTTGTGGCTTTACAAGATCAGGCCACGGAAAACAAGTTTCAGCTGGATCTTCTGAAAATATCCATGGAGAAGGAGATCCAGGCTCTGCGTACAATTTCAGAAGATGCAGAGCGGAAACTGAAACAAGATCTTGAGCTAATGTCAACGTCCTATGACCAGCTCAAAGTGGCTCACGTCGTGAGCCAAGAGAAGTTTTCTTTGGAACTCCGGCTGGAGAAAGAGAAAACTGAGGCTCTCCAGCGGCTGCTGGATGAAGCTAAACTGGTAACTGATGATCTGAGCAGCAAATACCAGCTGGAATTTGCCTCACTTCATCAGCAGGCTGTGACATTACAGAATCAGGTCACAGAAACTGAGCGCCAGCAGGATCTTCTGAAACTGACCATGGAGGTGGAGATCCAGGCTCTGTGTCAGGTCGCAGAGGACGCAGAGTTGAAGCACAAACAAGAGCTGGAACAAATGTCAACATCCTACGACCAACTCAAAGTCAGCAATGGCTTGGATGTTGAGGCGCTTAAAGTCGTGTCGAAAACGTTTTTAAGCCAGCTCAACAAAGAGATTCAGGCTTCGGTCCAGACCACATCCCTGCCCGAGATGACCGAGGTTCAGCCCAGAGAGACAAAGAAATCTTTCTGGAAGAAAACACGACATTTCTTTGGTCTCCGAAAGCCTGACAGTTGGAAGAAAAATAAAAACGCTTCCAACTGAATGCTCTTCCCTTCACGGACTCAGACTCAGACACACAGACCTCACACACACACACAAACACAGACTTTTACAACACCGACCAGTGACTTTAAATTTGTTTTGGATTATCTTTTTTTTTTTTTTAACTGCAGCACGGTGATGACAGCCGACTCTGTTACCGTCGTGCCGTGTAGGTTTTTCACCGGAAACTATGGTTAAGCTCTATACAAGTACAGTCCATTTACCACAGTTTAGACCAATTTATTCACTGGTCATCACATAGACATAGACACAGACATAGACACAGACTCAGACAGACACAGACACAGACAGACATAGACACAGACATCCCCCCCACCCCTTCCCCCACCCCTTCTCCTCACCCCGGTGAATCGCCACCTTATCGTGGTGGAGGTGTTTGCGTGTCCCAGTGATCCCAGAAGTCCTGTTGGTGCGGACAAAGTGAGGGACCAGA
The DNA here is from genome assembly GCA_038048925.1 of Garcialebias charrua. NCBI lineage: Eukaryota > Metazoa > Chordata > Actinopteri > Cyprinodontiformes > Rivulidae > Garcialebias > Garcialebias charrua. Next base: position 32,344 of record JBBPBX010031492.1, read on the forward strand.
CTAAGAGCGATTCAGAAACTTTTGTCTTTGTTAGTTTTATTATTGAAAAACATGGACGGAAAAGCCAAAAATACCAAAACTCATAGCAGGAATGTTTCGGTTCAGTTCAAAAACACCTTATTAATCCCAAAGGGAAATTAAATGTTGTAACTCATCCTGGTTTTATTAAAAGTTGCTAAACATGATGGCATAAACATAACAAGCTAGGAGGAACACTGCTGTTAAAATTTTCATTTTTTTTTAAATGCATTGAACCTGTTTTATATAAAACAGTACCTTAAAAATGCTCTAAACATCTTTGAGTCCCAATTTAATTTTGTCCATAGTAATGCAATTAATCATGGTTAATCAAAAAATATTGTGATTAATCACAATTTCAATGTTTAATATTTTCCCAGCATTATTTTTTTAAACAAGTATTCCAGCACACAATCTATTTGCAATGGGATCAGGTGAAAGGAAGCAAAAAGAGGTATAAAAAAACCTGGCCTGATTGTTTGGGTTTCTAGGGTGCAGAGAGAGAGTGTACATGATATATACATATATTTATATATATATATATACATATATGGCCACAGCTTTTTTAGCGATGGTGGTGCAGTGGTGAGCATAGCTGCCTTCCAAGCAGTTGACCTGGGTTCGATTCCCAGCCATCGCAGTCAAAGCCCATGTATGTTAGCATGTGGGAGGTCATTGCCCCAGTGCCATAATTATGGGGTTGCCCATTGCAGCCCAGGGTTGGGTACGAAGTAGGGATGGGTCCGTGCCGATATCTGTATTGGCCTCCAATACCAGCATCATTTACGCATCAGATTTTTTCAATCCAAACTGCAGATTTCCGATCCATGATGCATGTGTGTCTATTGAAACGTCTCCACATATCAGCAGTGGCGGCTCCTCATATGTCCATCAGGGGGGGCTATTTTCTCAACAACAAAAAAATAACGTTTCAAGTTTTTATGGTGTTATCAAATGCAGATTAAAACAAGGTCAACAGTACAATGAAATGCTCACAATGAGAAGAACCTATTTGACTCACTAAAACAACAAAGAACAAACAAAAATATATAAAAATAAATAATATATATAAATTATAGAAAGGAAAATAAGTGAGATTAAAACATTTCTGCATTTCTACTTGCAAGAGGCTTTGTTTTTATTCTCCAGATCAATACAGTGTTAAGAAATGGTAAAACACCACCAGTGACATTCATAATATAAAATAGATAGATAGATAGATAGATAGATAGATAGATAGATAGATAGATAGATAGATAGATAGATAGATAGATAGATAGATAGATAGATAGATAGATAGATAGATAGATAGATAGATAGATAGATAGATAGATAGATAGATAGATAGATAGATAGATAGATAGATAGATAGATAGATAGATAGATAGATAGATAGATAGATAGATAGATAGATAGATAGATAGATAGATAGATAGATAGATAGATAGATAGATAGATAGATAGATAGATAGATAGATAGATAGATAGATAGATAGATAGATAGATAGATAGATGATAGATAGATAGATAGATAGATAGATAGATAGATAGATAGATAGATAGATAGATAGATGATAGATAGATAGATAGATAGATAGATAGATAGATAGATAGATAGATAGATAGATAGATAGATAGATAGATAGATAGATAGATAGATAGATAGATAGATAGATAGATAGATAGATAGATAGATAGATAGATAGATAGATAGATAGATAGATAGATAGATAGATAGATAGATAGATAGATAGATAGATAGATAGATAGATAGATAGATAGATAGATAGATAGATAGATAGATAGATAGATAGATAGATAGATAGATAGATAGATAGATAGATAGATAGATAGATAGATAGATAGATAGATAGATAGATAGATAGATAGATAGATAGATAGATAGATAGATAGATAGATAGATAGATAGATAGATAGATAGATAGATAGATAGATAGATAGATAGATAGATAGATAGATAGATAGATAGATAGATAGATAGATAGATAGATAGATAGATAGATAGATAGATAGATAGATAGATAGATAGATAGATAGATAGATAGATAGATAGATAGATAGATAGATAGATAGATAGATAGATAGATAGATAGATAGATAGATAGATAGATAT
>JBBPBX010031493.1:11303-34495 GCA_038048925.1 Garcialebias charrua
TGTTCTCTTAGGGGTGCGTATTCACAGCCACCTGTGTGTGAAGGGGGAGCAGAGAGATAGGAGGAGGGAGGTGAGGGAGAAGGGGGGGGGGGCACCTAATCAGTGCTGTTTTCGGTTTTGATCATTTCATGCAGTTAAAGAAAATGCCTGCTAGAAAAACATTTTTTCTAGAGATGGTTTTGTCGCCCCCTTTAGTGCAGCGCCCCTATGCCTTGCATAACCTGCATAGTGGCTATTTGCGCCCTGCATGAGACAGTTGTTTTGATGAATTAAGATAAAAAGGCCCCACTTTTAATAAAATTACTAACATTACAATAAATATCATGAATGGACTCTATGGACATTTTTCATTAACGTCATCAAATTCCAACAGTCCCAAATGTGCTGCCATTGTGGAGTTAAACAAAGCGGTGTTCAGTTACTTTAGCAAAAATATTAAACTTTTTACAACATTGTTGGTGACTAGAACAATCTGATGAGCTCAGCAAATCTTCTAAAATGTACCTGAAAAGCTTGGAAGAGAGAGAGAGAGAAGGAGCAATATTACCAAAACATCTGCATTTATCTGGAAATGACAATCTCATAAATGGTTTGAAAGAGCGGTATCCACGTTAGCATGCCAAAAATCCAATGATTGTGAAAAACATGTTGACAGGGAATTGAAGCAACAGAAAATCTCACTTTTTCCTGTCGGTCAGTCAGGGTCTTGCTAATGAGGGTTTAATTAAGCAGTTGTTACTACATATAAATAAAACAATTTGTGCAGCAGATATTTATTGCAGGTAAAATGCATATCATATATGTGGGTGATAACATTAATGTTTGGGACTAAGTGAATGTTTGTGTGTAATATGTTAGCCTGGTTAAAACCAGACCCTTGTCCTTCACTTCGCTTTGTACTAGGGTCTGGGATTTCTCCCATAGACAACGATTTCTCCGGTCGATTTTTGACCGGACCAATCAGAGAACAGAAGGCGGATTACCGGACCAATCAGAGAACAGAAGGCGGAGTTTTGAACGACGTCGACTGACGTCGTCAGTTAAAATGGCTGCCGCCACGAAGGAATTTTCATGAAAACAAGGTAAAAAACTATTATTTCTTTGCTGAGAAAAAATATATTTCTTAGCTGACGTTATATCAGAAGTGTTCCTGAGCTTAACAGTTCCTAAATCAATTCACGAAATGGTCAAATCTGCTGGATTTAAATTGTTTCGGTTTGACATTTTCCAAACAGCCTCGGGTGCGCTACGAAAATAAATGATAAAAAATCGAATTTTATCTCAAATGTTTCATCCAGGCCAACAGTCAGTAAATTAGAGCCATATAATTACACACTGGTAGCAGAAAAAATATCCACCGAGTGGTTTCTGAGCTATTTATCTGAATAGCCTGGACCTCGCCAGGCTAAACTAACAAAACTCCGCCTTCTGTTCTCTGATTGGTCCGGTCAAAAATCGACCGGAGAAATCGTTGTCTATGGGAGAAATCCCAGACCCTAGTACAAAGCGAAGTGAAGGACAAGGGCCTGGTTTTAACCAGGCTAGTAATATGTTAGCAACTTCAAAAATCGATGTACCATATTTTCCACCGTACACTTCGCAATGCCCAATAAGTCACATCAGTCCAAATTTGGCTAATAAAGTGTAAAAATCCATAAATAAGTTGCTTTGCTGTATACGTCACATCTATTATGCGTCGCCGCTGACGTGTCACGTTTGTTTCGTGTCACCACTGACAACCTGGAAATGTGGGCCGAACCTGGAAATATGGACCAGTGTTGTGCCAANATAAATCATATTAAAAACAGTAATTATAACAATATATTGATTGGGCGGGTTTGGGGTGGTTTTTAACAGATTTTTGGGCTGGAAAACCTGGACTCTATCTGGCAACACTGGAACCAACAGCACGGACCAACGACATGAACCACATATGCAGCGAACGCATATGCAACATAGACATATGCAACATAGACATATGCAACATCTGCATGCAACATAGACCAACGACATCTACCAAAGACGCATGTGACTTCTACTTATTTGTGAAACAAATGGAACCTCATACATCTACATCTCTTTAGCTGTTGAAGTCAACTCAGTTCAAACTGGCCACCACAGCTAATCAATGTTAGCTAACACAAAACAGGCTATACGTCAGTCAGTTTTACAGATGTTGAGCTAAAGTTCTATATTGCTGCAGCTGAGAGTCCTCCCTCAGATCATACAAGCTCTTTTATAACACTTTGACATCCAAGGAGTTTAATTGACAACATGCAACCATGCAATAAATGAATGAAATTCTCAGGTCATTTCATGGAGCTTTTGACATTTTTTCATTCTTTCTGTCTCTCACCCCTCCTCCTGTCCCTCCTCTATCCCTCCCCTTTGTGATTCTGTTTGACTGCTCACTCCCACAGCAGTGGAGGTGGACACCACACATGTCCCACTTCACTCCCGTTCCCTCCCTCCCTCACCAGCTCATTCTCTCCCTCGCTCTCTTGCTCTTGCTCTCTCTCTCCCGCTGTCACATTACAGTTGTTTTTTAAAGCCAGGCTTAACTTTCGCTCTCACCGAGGGAAAGACGAACCCTTCTCTGATTGGGAAGAACAAGAAAGAGAAGAGGAATCTCTCCATACTTTATTTGACTTAAAAGAGGGGGGGAGTCGCCAGAGAAGAGCGTATACCTTCTTAAAGGAGCTATTCTTTTTTGATTCTCCCTCCCCTCCTTGTGTTTCCTTATTTGGACCACGCTCTCTGATTCTGGTCTGGACTATTCAAGATAGATTCAGCTCTCCTGGCGGGACAGAGAGGAGGAGCAGGGAGTCGTGTTTGACACGGTACACGTTCCCTCAGAGGAAAGTCAAGCTTGAACCCTGAAGATTGGAAGATTTTTCATCCAGCCATGTGTGTGTAAGTGTCACCTCTTCTGTTGGACACCTCTGCTTCCTACTGTCTGAACTAGGCTGGCAAAAGATGTGGATAGTGCAAGAAGTGGAGCCAATCAACTTGTATTGCATTTGATGAACTTTAAGTGTTTTGGTACAAGTTCATCATCTGAGATCCAGTTTGGCTTCTTGTCATTTTAAAGTTAAAAGTGAGAAGGTCTGAGGGGGGCAGACTGCTTTTAAAGGGAATGTTGGCATGGATGCATCATTTTGGCTGTTTTCTTTCTTTGAAGTGTTTAAGAACTGAAATGGATATTTGTAAAGTGAACGTAAGGTGGCGTACCGTAGTTGGTTTCTCTTGTGGGCATTGATGGGGGATATCAAGATCAAATGCACAAGATGACTTGGACAGAAGATGCATCATGGAGCACATGGACCAGTGGAAATCTCAGTCAGGATATTTGATAGCATCATTCAAGCTCCTACTTTAATTTGCTTTGGTTGTCCTTTTTTTTCTTTCCTGAGTAGCTATGATCAGTGTTTAACCCCGAATAAAGATAAACTTTTGGCAGGAGTTTAACCTCACTGTAAAATCAAAAAAGGTGTTCAATACAGAACAACTGGACTTTATTTGTAACAAACAAGACGTTTCACTTCTCATCCGAGAAGCTTTATCAATTTTCACATTTTCAATTTTCACATTTTCACACTCTGAACTTTGAATGGGTCACAGGTACGTGTTATCCCAAGTATGTGGGGGGTGTTAGTTTCCAATTTAAATATGTTGGTGCGTGTCAATGGCTTGTCCTGTTATAACTGCTTCCCTTGACTGTCTGCAAACCCAATTGATAAAGCTTCTCGGATGAGAAGTGAAACGTCTTGTTTGTTACAAATAAAGTCCAGTTGTTCTGTATTGAACACCTTTTTTGATTTTATCATGTCCTGGACGACTGAGAATCTTCACCAGCAAACCTCACTGTAGGTGTAAAATATGTGAAATACCATAAAGTACTGTAGGCATGGGGTTGTTATTGAAGTAGGCTGACTTAAAGCAGCAGGACACCTGAACATGTTCCACCAAAATACCAAAACTCGACAACGGCACTTCTTGTGGGAAAAAAACGGAAAAGTACTGTAAATTTGTTTTAATTGATCATTTTCTACAAAAACGATGAAGCAAAGCATAAGTTATCAGTTTCAGTACTGTGGGTTGTTAGTTGTCATCTTAAAATGAGCAGATTGTTTTTAACAAACTTTCTGTTTACTGCCTGTTTTTGTATCGCAGACCTTTTCATACATGGCAACTTTCCCACAGACCAGAGGAGAAAAATAAGATCTTCAGTAAAAAAAAACTCAGTTTTGCTGGGTTAGATTGTAGTTTTGCTAGACAGTGGTGAGACCAGCTATGTTGTATGGTCTGGAGACAGTGGCATTGACAAAAAGACAGGAGAAAGAACTGGAAGTAGCAGAAATGAAGATGCTGAGGTTCTCCTTAGGAGTGACAAGGATGGATAAGATCAGGAATGAGATCATCAGAGGTACAGCACATGTTGAACAACTGGGAGATAAAGTTAGGGAGGCCAGACTGAGATGGTTTGGACATGTCCAGAGGAGGGACAGTGGGTATATTGGTAGATGTTAGAAATGCAGCTGCCAGGAAAAGACAAAGAGGAGATATATGGATGCAGTTAGAGAGGACATGGGGGTAGATGGAGTGAAGACAGAGGATGTAGAGGACAGAATGAGATGGAGGAGGATGACTCACTGTGGAGACCCCTGAAGAGGAAAAAGCCAAAAGAAGAAGAAGGACATTATAGGTTTGCTAACATGTGACAAATACAAAGAGCAGGAAAGAGGTGCAAAAATAAGTGATTTTTAAATTTATTTTAATAGAATACTCTAATAATAATAAGAATTTTCTTCAAGTTGTTTTTCTTTTTGTGATACCAAATGATCCATGGACCAGTACCTCTCCTTGGATAATTGATTGGGGGACCCCTGCTCTAATACACAGTCTGTAAAAATACACTTAATAAATCTTGAACAACTTAAAGCAAGCAAAAATACCAATTACTGTAATCAACTTCCTTCTTGATGAGGTTTATTTTATTTTATACTTACCAGTAATATTATTCAGCATCTTAACATTTTTACAACTTGGTCTGAGAATTTAGCATCACATGGTCTGCTTAAGATCTATCATCAATAGACAATAGCTTATCTGGTTTATTTTGAATTTGTCTCAACTTTTCTTTCATAAACACTTAAGCATTAGTAGGTGCTGGAGTTCAAGCAGGATGTTTACTGGCAAGCAGAGCATTAATAAAACTGAATCGGTAACTCATCCTTAGATCTAATTAACCATTTGGAATAATTTTGTAAATAAAATATGTCCTAAGTTATCAAAGGTTTAAAGGTTTAGTTTCCATATTTTCCATGCCTTTGGACAGATATACCATACCATTAGGGGTGGGCGATATTACCAAAAAATGATATCACGATATATTTTTTGAAATACCCCGATAACGATATCAGACGATATTTCACATTTTCTCCTTTTATTGAATCAACCAAACAAATGTGTAATTTCAAAATGACTTTTCATAAACAGTCACCAGAATACAAAAAAATATATTCATATTTAACAAGCAAAAATATATATACCGCACCAGCCGCCACTGAGGTGTGCGGTAATGACTATTCTAACACTTTAACACATTTTAAAAGAGCATACAGTAAATAAAAATAATAATTTCTTACTTTAAGCGGCAGCTTCTGTCATCAGTTTGCCTGTTAGCTCCAGCTGTTAGCTCCAGCTGTTAGCTCCAGCTGTTAGCTCCAGTTGTTAGCACCGCTGCGTTACGTCTGAGCTTCGCAGCTTTCTGTAGCACCACGCAGTTTAAACCCTTTACAGGAAGGACTGTTAGTATCCTAACTTCATACAGTTGGAGACAGAAAAAGTTTTAATAACTTACCGACGCCGCAGTCTGTGCGCGCCGCCTTCAGCTGTTAGCATTTAGCCCCCGAACCCGCAGCTCCGGGCAGTCCGGTTTAGCTGCACGCACCTCCTAAAAGGTTGTCGGCTTTATTATTCCAAGTTAGCTCGTTGTCCCCCGATGTCTTCGGCTTCCAGTCCGACATCGAGGCGAGCTCCAGGGACCTCTGATCGCACAAAGCCGGCTGCCCGGTGAAGCTACGAGATGCAACTATGAGGCTAATGCTAGCTCGTTCCTCCTCCTCGCGGTGTGCGCGCGCATGCGTATTAACAAAATGTAGGGCATCTCCACATGAAGGCAGTCTCCACGGAACACCGGCTGCTGTCTGCTGCTTCACGCGGTCCGCGTTCCTCCACAAAACCACCGTTATCGCAAAGTGACGCAGTCAAATGACGTCATCATAGGATGCCGCGATATAATTTTTTTCACCGGTGTCAAAAAAATCCACCGGTATTATCGTAAACGAGACGATATGGCCCACCCCTACATACCATACCATACCATTTTATTTATAAAGCACTTTAAACAGGAACAAGTCCACACAAAGTGCTGATATGTATGTACAGTACATGTATTTAACAATTTTACTGGATAAAATTGGGTTTTCATAATGCCCACAGAACCACACTGCTAACAGTACCATGCTAATAACTGGACCATGTTGCTAAGATAACTTTGCTGCCAACAGAACCACTGTAATAGGACCATGCTGCTCTAGATGTATTTCATTTTCACTTTTGGCGCCTTGTTTTTGTATTTTCTGTTGCATGCTTTGGTATTTTCTTATTGTTGTTTTTTTTGGCAAGTTGAGATGATTCTTCTCGTCCTGAGCATTGCATTGCATTGCTGACCTTAGAACAATGTCTGCTTTAGACAATAAATCGAAATAGAAAAGCTAAACCTTTCAGTTACAGCTTGTTTAGTACTGTATTTTTCACCATATAAGTTGCACCTTTTGGCATAAATTTGCAAGTTATACACCGAAACGACTATTGTACTTTTTTTTCCTCCATATTCATAACCCAATTTGGCTGAGATCTGACGATTTCATTCATGCCGACATGGAAAATATTGAACACTACCATTTTCAGCCACTAGAGGACCTTCGAGCAAAATAGCAAGCCAAGTGTCTCATTAATAGGCGAAGGTGGCTATTAGTGAGACACTTGGCTTGCCATACTAAGCCACATTTGTCTTGCTCCAGAACGCCCGGAGCAAACGTCAAATCAGCTGCATTTCACCACATCGCACAGGTGAAATGCAGCTGATTTGACCATTAAAGAGCATTTATTAAGCAAACGTTCAACTGAGACACACATTTATTATAATGTCGAGCAAACAAATAATTGTTTTTAAGTGTTAATCTTGTTAAATTCCTGTTAAAGTCCTCCCGTGCACGCTCCCGCGGCTACCATTTGACAGTCGATCCCTTTTTGGCACAACACCGTCCCACGTTTCCGAGTGGTCAGCAGTGACGCGTAAAAATAAAACGTGACGCGTTAGCTGTGACGCATAACAGATGCGACTTATATGGCGGTGCGGTGTGTACGGCAGCAAGTACAGTACTTTCCTGTAGAGGACTTCATGATTTCAGACTCTTCAAACCCAGTCTTGATGCTGCTACCAAACTAAATTTATCACCCAGCTGTTTAGTTTTCCATGCTGTATTCAGCAGCTTGTTTTTCCACAGAAGACAATCCAGGTTGAACTCGCAGCAGTTCGTAGATGCACAACATTCAGACTCCATAAACAGGCTGAAGAGCCCCCTCGGAGCTGCTGAGAGAGCAGACGTCAACTTCTGGACCCAAGCCTCTTCAGATGGCTTCCAAATGGTCTCCGTGCTGCAAACCAATGCACACTGAAGGCGTGAGCCTGTTGGTGCGGGCATGGACCCACGCCCACCTGGTTTACCCTCCATGAAGCAGAGTCTGCAGCGTTGGCCCGGTCCCTTCCAAACCACAAGGGACTCTTTGTTTGTAATTTTTGAATTAGTGTGCGGTTTGTGTTAGAAGAAAAGGGGGGGATGCAGGCTACGTTTTGCATGGAACAGAACTTAGCCCGGTGGTGTTGGCTGTTCGCATGCCTCTGTTTGTTACCCCAGATTAGTTCTCTAAATGCTCTTTGAAGCTGGTAGGAGAAAATGAAATGACGGCGGGAATGAGTAATGGTTGGACTTCTGTCTTTTTAGGTTTTCCATGTCTTTCTTTTGTGTATCTTTTCCGCTGGGATTTCGTGTTTGACAGTTCTGCGATGATCAGCCTAGATCTTTGTCCGGCCTGCAGATAAGCCTAAAGGCTCAGTTGTACAAACAGTACCAAAATAAAAAAAAGAGAGAAAGAGCAGCAAAGGCAGTCCGTTGCTCCATCTTTACAGGGCACCCCTCCCCTCTCAGTGTGCTGTTTGCACCACCCATTTGCTTCCTTTTGCTCTTTTTTCATCAAGTGCTTTTATTTACTTTGTCTAGTCTGAATGGAACCTGGCACAGTACTTTGTACTAAGTTTTTGGCCTGGATCTCTCTCAGTCAATGCAAACCCCTTCTGACCTCCCTCCTCTTTTTTCCCTCCACTCTTGATGTGTTTTTTAGCCTTTTCTTCTCCCTCCTCTGTTTATGAAGCCCAGCGTGCATTCCTGATGGCACCAGTTCTTTTTCAAAGGTGTTTTTCTTTATTGTGTGAATGCCAACAAGGCATTCACACTATAGAGATTGTGTTTATATTTATTATTATCTACAGTTTATAGATGTTACTATCTTCATTCCGTACGTTTTTTGGCATGTAACTACTCGCACAGTTTTGGTGCGATTTCAACAATTCATATATCAAAATGTTCAGCTCATTTAGGACAATCCGGCTATGACTTTTGGTAATGCTGCAACTTTAGCTTTTTGAGATATTCAGCCTTTTCGGCCATCTTTTTCCCATTGAAAATGAATGGAGCTAAAATGAAATGGCCTTTTGGGGGCTTCATCATATCCTAAATCTCACCAAATTTGGCAGACTCATCACTCATACATGGGGGAGTAAAAAATGATCAACACCTCGCGTTTTCATATATGCTGAAGGGGCGTGGCCTGGCCTCAATGTTAGGCATCTCGCCATGAAAAACGAAACACTAATAGCACCTACACGAAAACCGTCTAATACATCAAACCTTCAGTGATTGACCCACAACCGGTCCCCTACAATACTGAATGGTCAAATCATGACATTAATTAAGCCACGCCCCCTCACAACAGGAAGTGTACAGTTATACATTGAACGTCCCGATCGGACACCTGTTACCTAATCAGCGGGACGGTCTGTCCAGTGACCGAAGACATGTTGCTGTAACAAGCTTTCCAACACTGACCGTTTTGGGTGGAGCATGTGGGCGTGGCGATGTGGCGAATCAGCCGTCACGCCGTCACAAACGAAACACTAATAGCACCTACACGAAAACAGTCTAATACATCAAACCTTCAGTGATTGACCCACATCCGGTCCCCTGCAATACTGAATGGTCAAATCATGACAATAATTAAGCCACGCCCCCTCACAACAGGAAGTGTACAGTTGTACATTGAACGTCCGGATTGGACACCTGTTACCTAATCAGCGTGACGGTCTGTCCAGTGACCAAAGACATAGTGTTGTAACAAGCTTTCCAACAATGACTGTTTTGGGTGGAGCATGTGGGCGTGGCGATGTGGCGAATCAGACGTAACGCCGTCACAATACGTTTGGCCTTTGGGGAGCTTTATCATATCCCAAAACTCACCAAATTTGGCAGACTCGTCAGGACTGGTGAAAAATTACATATTTTGGGGGCGTGGCCAAAATTGCAACAGAAACGGCTCAAGAGCGCCACCTAGAATATTTCAAACTACCCTCCGCATTGGCCTTAGTTTCACGTAGGATCATGAAATTTGGTACACCTCCCCGATTCACCAAGGCGCACAGAAAACCCTCTGGCACCAACGTTGTACGATGAAAGGAAAGGCGACATTTTCGGCCATTTTTATCCCATTGAAAATGAATGGAGCTAAAATGAAATAGCATTTTGGGGGCTTTTTCATATCCCAAAACTCACCAAAATTGGCAGACTCATCAGGACTGGTGAACGATTACATATTTTGGGGGCGTGGCCAAAATTGCAACAGAAACGGCTCAAGAGCGCCACCTAGAAAATTTCAAACTACCCTTCGCATTGGCCTTAGTTTCACGTAGGATCATGAAATTTGGTACACTTGTCCAATTCACCAAGACGCACAGAAAACCCTCTGGCGTCAACGTTGTACGATAAATGGGAAGGCGGCCATTTTGGAATGTGGACCAAATTGGGTGCGTGCATTGGGTGCCGAAAGGGTACGGGAAAGGCACGAGAGTGTTTCAGGGTGGACCAGCTGGACTTCCCGCGGTCGCCGCGAGAAGGGCGGAGCGGCGCTAAGGCATTCACACGTGCATTTTCGCAGGAAATGCGGTTTTTCTAGTTTCCTTTCTTCTTGTTCGTTCCTTCCTGCCTGACAAAACTCTGAAAACTTTTTACCAAGTGTGCAGATAGGAGGAGGAGTTCTCGTAGCCTAAAGGTGCCCCCATCATGCAGGTGTTTGCTGGGCGTTTGTCGGTTATTCATATCTTGACGTAATATCCTCTAAAACCTCCATTTTAGATACATGACCATGGATTTATAGACTTCTAAGCTTCCTGCTCTCTCTTATGGTTTGCTTCTAGTGCCCCAAAGCATCATTCCTAAGTCTTAATTCCTATCATGGCTACTACTTGGGGTCAAACTATTACCTTTTGATACAAGAAAAGCACCTTAAAGGACAGATTTTAAGAAGTTTGCTTATGTGAACTCTATTTTATAAATCTTTACACTGTCATTTGGTTTTTTTGCGTCACACAGTTTTTTCTGGTAGAAATATCACATTCCAATCAGAAGTGCTTCAGTCTGCACTGGAAACGCTAAAGCTAGCTGCTGCTGCTGTTTGCACTAGCCAATAATTACACGTTCTTTGTAGAGAAATGTTATTTTTGGGTGTGTTTAAATGTGGTGTGGATGCTGAGTGATTGTTGACATTTATTGAAGGTAATGTTTAGCTAATTAAAGCTTTGATTTATTTTTTTTAAGCATTTTAGCTTTTAGCTAAGGTTTTGCTAATTTAGACTTAGCAAGTATTTTGCCAAATTTGACTTTTAGCTAATGTTTTGCACAGTTTAACTTTTACTAACAGTTTTAGCTTCTATTCTTGTTTTAACTTTTAAAAAAATCAGTTGATTCTTTCTGCTAAAATGAGCATACAAATACAAAAACCCGTTGGACAAAAATACAAACAGGAAAACAGTGTCAAAATTTGTTAAACGGCAATCATCAACTTTGGCCTGCTTAGATTATAGATAATATTTCATCACTCTAGTCAGAAATAAACTCAATTTCTCCAAAGTGAGAAATCTTACCTACAACAGGTAAGATATTAACTATTTAAAACCGTTGTAAAGGACCTCGCATCTTCACATCTGAACCATTGCTTCAGATGTGTTCAAGTTGAGTTTTAAATGGAGCTGTTCATTCTTAGTTCTTCTTAAATAATCTAAATCATATCTCGGGACCATTTCCTGTACTTTGACACAATGGGAGTTTAAACAGACATTCTCTGACAGGACGGGTGTTTTATCTCTCTTCTGATGTGTGTGTGTTTTTACATGAACTGGTCCAAGATTGAGCGATTCGAGGAGCTTCATAGCTTCAGGGGATTATTTTGCCTTCCTGTGAGACTGTTTAGGTTCAATCTTCTGGATCACAGCAGAATGTAAAGGTCACTGAGGTGAGAGGGAGGAAAAGTGATTAAGGCTTGTAACACCTGAGGATCCATTAGATGCTGCTTTTGTTTCAGTTCTGGGGTTACAGAATTAAAATGATGCATCAAGTAAAAGATTGGCAGCTGTCCCAGAAAATAAAAATCATGTTTAGTTTATGAAGAGCATGACAGAAAAAAAATCCTGAAAGTGTTTATTGAACTGGTTTCTGCTTTTCTCTTTTGCTCTTTAGCTAGGTTTATTTTGCCTTCATGACATTTTTGTAAGAGTTAAGAAGAAAGCACTTGTTGCACCATGAGGGCAGCAGAAAAAGACCACATTGGAGACACATACCATCTTTGTGTGTTCATGTCAGTGTTTCGCCAAAGGCGTCTATGTTTGCTCACTTTCCTGTCTAGCCTGGTGTCTCAGACGTTGGTCGACACGTATCTGCTGATAACTGGGAATGTTTTAACCTGCTCACAGTGGAAAGATAAAAAGAGGCTGTTTGACCGTGTTTTGAAATGACACGTTTAGATTTATGGAAATTCATATGTGTCTGGTGTTCACGCCATTATTCAGTTCATTAGAAAATGGTATGTTTGCCTTTTTAAACACTTGGCAAAAGCATTTAATATTTACAGAAAAACATTATTCTAAATTTCTGAAAACTATTAAAATTATATATTTAATAGATATAAACATATTTAAACTTGACAGTAAATGCATAAATGACAGAGGAAATATTATGTTATCCTGACAACTTAAATTCAGGAACTCAAACTTTCCCAAGAATTACAATATTTCTTTAAGGCAAATGAATAAATAGTACAAGCCGAAAGATATTTTCCTTCTTGAACCGGTCCGCAGAGGCTGCAAAATTATTAGTGTTATTCACAAATCTGAGCTTGAGCCCAAATTTCCAAAGGTCAGTGTGAAAGGCTTTTTGAGGTTTGGCTTGAGTGTCTCATTTGTCAGCAAATGGCCAATCCGAAGCTAAATGCTCCTTAAGGCCGAGATACAGTGAAGCAGACTATACGCGCGTATACGCGCGTATACGGAGCGGCTGCTTCACTTCAGCTGACTTCAGCTCAGACGTTCTCCTTGTTGTAATATGAGCTGCTGCACACGAAGGGGACAACTGAGCACGCTGATTGGTCACTTGCTGACACGCCTACTGAATTGATTGACAGCGCTCAGTCAGCTGAATGTGAAACCTAGTTGAAAGTGAAACCTTTAACATGAGCAGCTCGCTCAGACTTCTGCGGTGTTCTGATGCGCTGTTTCTACTATATATGTTATAAAAAGTTCTCTCAGAAATAAAAATAATAACAGGGAGCGCTTTTCCTGCAGCACACAGCCCACCAGGGGATATTAAAACATCGCGCACCAAGGTAGGACCTGAATTCATTCATTTCAATCATCGAGTGAACGGAGGAAGAAGCGGTTACTTGACTTTAGGCAAAAAAACAAAAGAAAAGGCCCGATCAGCGATAAAGAAGGGGAATTTATTTCATTTGTGTAACATACAAAACAGTCCGGCGCCGGGAAGTTTATGGTCAGACACCGCGTATCGCGCACGCGGATCGCGTATGCGTAGTAAAAAAATACCTTTGCGCGTACTTGCCCTGAGGGGCTACGCGGGGCTACGCTGCGTACGGGGCGTACGTACGCTGCGTATTGGCGTATCGTGAGGACGCTCGAGTGTATCTCGCCCCTGCAGAGAGCTGCGCTGCAGCCCATCAGAGCTACCACCTTACTGTAAGCAGGTTCAAAGTCCTGATACTGATAATAACCCAATGCTGATAATAATCTGATGCTGATAATAATCCAATGGTGATAATAATCCGATGGTGATAATAATCTGATGCTGATAATAATCTGATATTGATAATAATCTGATGCTGATAATAATCTGATATTGATAATAATCTGATGCCGATGTGCTAACAGATTAAAGGTTCAGTATGCAGTTTCTGTAGAACTGCAGCACTTAGAAATATTTTCAACAGGCAAAGCATTCTGATCCCTCCCCCTCAGAGCCATATGTGGCTCTGCCCCCTTGTGGTCTGTTGAATTTCAAATTCAAGCTCTGTTTTTATTGGCTGATTCAAATTCAAGCTCTGTTTTTATTGGCTGATTCAAATTCAAGCTCTGTTTTTATTGGCTGGTTACAAACTCTGTTTTTATTGGCTGGAAAATGGCGGGTCACCTTTTCTTTTTAGAAATGCTTATTTACCACCTGGAGAAGCAAGGGGACAATATTTTTTTAAATTTTTTTCAGAGATTACCTGGCTAACATCAGTCTGTCAGGAGGTAGTGACAGAGTGAAGAAATATGTTCATAAAAAAAGCTACATACTGAAGCTTTAAGTATCTTCTTATTTGTAAAACCAATATCAAAGTACGTATAACTTAACAAGATGCTCAACATTCTTTATTTTACCACAGTTAAAATGCAGTAAACCTGCTTTATCATGTTGGAGTTTGGATAATATTACGATTCATTTAGCTTCGGATTGGTCATTTTCTGACACGCTTACAGGATTAATTTACAGGTTGCGTCATGGATTTGACTCGTGGGGAAAAAACTGAGAGCAGCAAAAAGACTTGCACCACTTTATTCTCACAATACTAAGACTATTCGACTTTATTCTCGTAATTTTATGGCTTAAAAAAAATTCTTAGCATGGCCCTAAAGCTCCATTGTAAATCGGAGACTTGAGACATTTACTGTAAGTTGTTCTCAGGGAAATGTAGTTTTATGAAGGAGCTATGTGGCTATGCTAACAGCCTTCGCTCGTGGTATTTTTACAAACTAAATAAACCAAGAAAAGAAGTAAAAAGACTACCGGTAGAAAAATAGCATTTTCTGGGAAAATGCTGTGCAAATACTGTCGGTGAAATTGACTTAAGATGCTGAAACTAAGTTGTTACAGGTAAAAGAACCAGAAAGGCTAGCTTTTAAAAAAATCATAAAACTAGCTAAAATAACTAAATGTTTGCTAAAATTTAAAAGAAGCAAAACGCCAGTTAAAAGCTAAATGTAGCTAAACATTAGCTAAAATCACAATGTAGCATAAGGCAAGTCTTCTTTTGGCTGCACCCTCCCTCAGGGGTCAAACAAGCCTCAATTAATAGTTTGCAAAAATGAATTTGCAAAAAACAGACTCAAAAAGCTTGGTTGACTTTTTATTATAGAGACATACAAACAAATACTCGTGAACAGTTTGTTGAGAAATGTTTTGAAGCGGGATTACGGAGAAAAAAAATCCAAGCCCATTTAAACAAGGAGAGGTTTTTCCGTCTAAACACGTGTTTGAAGTCAAACCACATTTAGCAGCTTTTAATAATCAATAAACATGTGTTTTGGGTTGCGTTGCTTCAGTAGTTTTATCGCTGTTGCATTTCAGGTTTTAGAAATTAGCGGGCCCGTTTTAGTGACGCCTGTAAACTTTATAGCTACGGGTTTGTTTGAATGAAGCGTTGAAGCGTCTGCAGACATGCAGCACGTTTTCAGACGGCTGACAGAAGAACATCTGCTTCATTGTAACGTTATTGTGCTTATTTAGACAAGTTTGATGTCTTCCAAGCTATTAAAAAAATCATTTAAAATGAGTAGAACCTGCCTGTGCATCTAATGTTCTGTGATGGTCTCAACTTGAGAAGTTCAGCAGGATAAGGATCTATATCTGTGGGATTTGGACAACACAGGATGCAGAGCTGAAGTAAACATGTGACGATTCGTGAACTCCAACAGCCAGGGTCAGACCACTTATCAGCATGTGTTCAGTGCAGCGTGGCTCGACTTCAGGCAATATTGATCTCTAATTGTTGCTTTCAGGGTCAAAGGTTATCTGTGATCAGCTGGGTCAGTCCTGGGTTTCAGGTAAAGGTCACGGGGTTGAGCTGAAGGAAGTTGACTTCACAGAATGCTGTGTGGCATTTGGTTATCAGTGTTTTTACTGTGTGATGAGATTTGTGTGGCTTTTCTACACACACAAAAAAGTCTGATTTATTCCCAGTCTTAAAACTGTGTAGGCTTTGAACTTTTTAGCTACGTGGTCTCACAAATACTCCTATTTTTGTATTTAATTCATAGTGTTAATTAGGGCTGAACAATTTTGGAAAATTTTATAATTGCGTATTTTTTAACCTCAATATTGCTATTTAATATGCGATTATTTTTCAACGTTTTCTTCTCGTGTATTTTTCAACAAACACACCCAATAAACCAGTTTCAGGCCCTGTACACACGTAGCCGGATGTCAGTAAAACCGAATAGTTTATCATGCGGTTTGGCCGTTCATCCACACGTGAACTCCGGTTGATGTAACTATAAACGAATAATAAAAAAACTCAGATCAAAGTGGAGATTTGAGAATTCTCCGCTTTCGAGTTTGTGTGTGGACTTTCAGAGCCGGAGATTTGCGTATTTCTGTGCGCTGACGTCATGTAATGCTCTAAAAAAAAGGCGCTAAAATGTCAACATACCTGCTCTGACATGATTCCCATTTTGACATTTTCCTGCGTTTTATTAACTTTGTACTCCAACACGGTATTTAATTGTAGTTCAACCTTGCGGTCTGTCCACACAAACGAACGGAAAAAAAAGAAATAATAACAGGAAGTCATGGTTGGTTTGAAGGGTTATGTCTGCACTACACTGCCACCTATGGGTTCGGCATATTCTTTACAACGCTCTGTAGTGAAAATAAACGGGGACATGTAGACGAACATTTTAAATATCCGAACATGTATGTACGGAGATATTTTTTTTGCGCAGATATTCGTTTTTCAAACACCAGGCTTGTGTACAGGGCCTAAGTTGCAAAAAAAAAATAACTCCACTGTTTTCAGCTTCGCTGCAACTCGGTTTCTGCATTTTTTTGTGTAGCTCCAGTGTAGCAACTTGGCTAAAATATGTGTGTGAGGGCATTGTACAGCTTATCCATTGTGTTTACCAAAGCTGTAAACCCAGGCTTGGTCACTATATTAATGGGCATCATGTCTTACGCTATATGAACTCCGTTATTGCTCAAGTTATTTCTGCGCGCCATTTCGAATTATGAGAGGCACAGAGAAAGTTTTCAACCCAATACCTCTAATCAAGACACTACAACCGGTATCAGAAACTGGAGAAAATGGCAAAACAGATTCCAATATGAAAGACTCAGATGCTCCAGTGTCACGCAGAATCTTCACAGCCACTTTTTTTAAACTGCCAGACAAAGAAACAAACCCCTGTGTGATGAAAGGAGCATAGTCTTGTCCAACATCCTTCTCAAAGGTCAGGGGATCTGTGCAGTCCAGTTCTGGAAAAGACTTAAAGTTAACAGGTGCAGCTAAAACAGTTGGTCTAACTCTTTCAACTTCAGCTGGAGGTGTAGACTCCACTGAAGGAGACTGCGAAACACTGGCTAAAGCCACAGATTTTCGATGATCTTGTTTACTCCTACTTGTGTGGAATGTGGAATTCCAAGGACACTCGTTTTTCCAGTGTCCCTTCTCACGACAATAGTTACAAATTGAGTTGTCTTTAGAATGCAAAGTAGGATCCCATCTAGTTTTACTAGGGAACCATTCATGGTGGGATTCCTTAGGGCTATGACCATCTTCCAAATTATAATCCCTCACAGCTCTATGTGTCAGAACATAATCATCTGCTAAAATGGCAGCTTTAGCAGCAGTTTTTACTTTATGGTCATTAACATAAGTGGCAACCCGATGTGGAACAATGTTCATAAACTGTTCCAACACTATCAACTCACAAAGGGATTTCAAATCATCCACACCCTCTGCTGATAACCAACGATAGAACTGCGTGTTTAATTCTCTGACAAGATCTGTATTTGTCTGTTCTTCAGCCTTCCTATAGTTCCTAAATTGTTGCCTGTAATATTCAGGTACCCGTTCATAAGCTTTCAAAACAGCTTCTTTAACAGACTTGTACACCTTTCTTTCAGCTGAAGGCAATGAAACATAAGCTTTTTGGGCCTTACCCACCAGCACACTTTGTAGTAGAATGGAGCAATCTGGATCACTCCAGTCATTGTCCTCTGCCATGTCCTCAAACAAAGAGAAAAACACATCAGGATCGTGTTCATTAAATTTAGGTAACAGCTTCAACATGTTAACCAAGTTACGTCCAGAAGACCCATCACCAACTTGAGACAGATTAAGAGTTCCACCACTTAACCTGCCCTCAGACCTCAACTTCAGATGCTCAGCTTCCAGAGATAATTTCTTAAGCTCCAACTCATGTGCATATGCCAACCTCTTATCTTCATGTTCACGTGCTAACCTCTTTTCTTCCTGTTCTTGTTCACGTGCTAACCTCTTTTCTTCCTGTTCTTGTGCTAACTTCTTTTCCTCATATTCACGTGCTAACCTCTTTTCTTCAAATTCATGTTCACGTGCTAATCTCCTGTCTTCCTGTTCAAGTTCACGTGCTAACCTCCTCTCTTCCTGTTCACGTGTCAACCTCCGTTCTTCCTGTTCATGTGCCAGCCGTAACTTTTCCAACTCAAACTTCATTTCAACCTCAGATCTTTTAAATTGAAACATTAATTGAGAATCTTGAGTTACGGTTGGATCCAAAGTTTCCCCATCTGACTTAGAGGCACCAGTTAACGAATCTGCACCACCGGAAGTCATGTCCGTTATATCAGCATCTGAAAGAGAAATAGGAAAGACATTCATTTTTACAAGATTGTCTTTTAAAAAACTCTTTAGCTGGGGTAACCTCAATCCTTTTACAGCTTCAAAATCAAGTTTAAAGTGTTCAGCTACCTGACGAATCTGCTCCTTAGTGAGCTTTTCCAAAAGTTCAAAAGTAGGGGAAGCCAAAAAAGAACTCACAATATCCATTTTAACAAACCAAATTCCAACAGCTAGTCAGATACCAAATACCAAACCAAAGTACCAAATACCAAAGTCCAACCAGAATACCAAATACCAAATTTTAACCAGAATACCAAATACCAACTACCAAAAGCTAGTCAGATACCAAATACCAAATTTTACCAAATTCTTTGTCCAACCACTATAAAGAAATGCATGACTGGTGCAAACAAATGGCAAATCTCCATTTTCCTACAGCTAACTAAGTGAAAAAAACTAACTAAACTTAGCCTAGTCTTCAGGCCTTCCTCCAAGAGCCAAGGTAGCCAAAGCAGTTGAAGCACCAAAATGCCACTGGCAGCAAATCCCTCCAGGCCAAAACCTCTCAGGCAGCAACCAGGGCGGTGCCCTCAGCCCAGAATCCAGCCCAAAAATAACAAACAAAACAAAAAACAGGGTCGACTAAAAATGGAGTAGCCAAAACAACAAACACCAGTCAGCACTCACTTATTTAACCAGCAAGACTTTCCTCCCCCCTCAAAAAGAAAGCCCACAAAATACCAAAACAAACAAAATCCTCATGGACCTCCAAGCAAACACACAAGGAACACACCACAACAAAAGCAAGACCAAAACCGACGAAAAACCAATCAAGACAACCAAGCAGGAAAAAAAACAAACCACAAGGTTCAGCGTAAGACGAGCCCCCACAATGTTACGTCCACCAGGCTCATTTGGTGGGGTAACATTAAAGGAGACCACACAAGGATTTTGTGATTAAATAAAAAAGGTATTTATTAAATTATTCTAGAACTAAGAAACCTAGAAAAATGAATACCTGCTAGATAAATGAATAAATGAATGCCTAAAATGAGAAACCCAAAATGATTATTGTAGACAAAACTCACCAACACCAACCATAAGGTACAAACCAAACCAAAATGGTGTTCTGAGGAGGAGGAAGGGGGAAAAGCCTTCCTGCTGCTGCATGCAAGGCAGCTTAAATAATAGGAGTGCACCAATCAGGGCAAAACAAAACACCTGTGGAAGGCCTGTCTCCAGAACCATACCAGAAAAAGAGGCAAAAACCACTGCAGCCGTAACAATTGAAACACTGAAACATATAATAATAGACATAAGCATAAAATAGTAAAACTGTGACACTGTCCTGAGTTTTTGCATAATGGTATAAGAGTATAAAAATTTACACCAACTCTAAAACTAAAACTAAAACACTAAACATTTAATGAACATAATACTGTCCTGAGTTTTTGCATACTAGTATAAAAAGTATAACTATAAAATAAACTAAAGGTTCAAGCATTGACATTTGCAAAGTGGCAAAGCAGCATATGAGTTAATGTACACAGTATATGTATGAGGTAGTTGATGTTGTTATAGAGGCAAAAGTGGCATATGCAGTAAGGCACATTGGGCATCCTTAAATAAGGCTGGTCAGAGAATACTGTATATGTATCAGCAGTGGTGTAGATATAAAAGTAGTGGAAATGTAAACAGTAGTAATAAATGTAAGCAGTAGTAATAAATGTAAACAGTATTAATAAATGTAAACATTGAATGTAACCAGTAGTATGACTATAGGCAGTGATGTAATACAAACATTAGTGCAAATATGAGAAGTAGTGCAAACTGAATGAGCACATGACCGAGAGTTTAGTGAATAACCCGTTTGATGACACAGAGTCCAGTGTTAAAATCTTTGTGTTGTGTGGTAATGTGTGAGAAAGTTTTTAGTGTTAAGGCAGTTCAAATGGGAGGGGGGGCAGAGCAGGCAGAGTGTTTAGCATCCTGACTGCCTGATGAACAGAGCTGTCACTCAGTCTGCTGGTTCGAGCCTGGAGACTTCTCAGTCTCCTCCCTGATGGCAACAGGCTGAAACAGCTGTGTAGTGGGTGTGTGGGATCACCTGCCATGCAGTGGGCTTTCCGAGTGAGGCGGTTGCTGTGTAAGTCCTGCAGTGAGGGCAAGGAGGTGCCGACGATCTTCTCAGCTGCTCTCACGATGCGCTGGAGGCTCTTGCGGCAGGATGCAGTACATGCACCAAACCACACAGTGATGCAGCTGGTCAGGACACTTTCTATGGCACCTCTGTAGAAGGTGCACATGATGGGGGTTGAAGCTCCAGCCCTTTTCAGCTTGCGGAGAAAGTAGAGACGCTGGTGAGCCTTCTTGGCCAGTGATGCAGTGTTCCTGCTCCAGGACAGGTCCTCTGAGACATGCACTCCCAGGAACTTGGTGCTGTCTACTCTCTCCACTGCGGTGCTGTTGATGGTCAGAGGGGCATGTTGGGCATCCCTCTTCCTGAAGTCCACAACAATCTCCTTTGTCTTCTCCACGTTGAGAGTGAGATTGTTGTGTCCGCACCACAAGGCCAGGCGGCTCACCTCGTTCCTGTAGTCCGTCTCATCATTGTTGCTGATGAGACCCACCACTGTTGTGTCGTCCGCAAACTTGATGAAGTGGTTGGAGCTGTATGATGGTGTGCAGTCGTGTGTTAGCAGGGTGAATAGAAGGGGGCTCAGCACACATCCTTGTGGGGCCCCTGTGTTCAATGTGATGGTGCTAGATGTGTTACTCCCGACCCGTACTGTCTGTGGTCTCCCGGTCAGGAAGTCTAGCAGCCAGTTACACATTGAGGTGTTCAGCCCCAGACTGTCCAGTTTATGGATGAGCTGTTGGGGGATGATGGTGTTGAATGCCGAGCTGAAGTCGATGAACAGCATTCTAACATAAGAGTCCTTCGTGTCCAGATGTGTGAGAGCTGTGTGGAGGGCAGAGGAGATGGCATCGTCGGTTGAGCGATTAGGTCGGTATGCAAATTGGAAGGGATCCAGGGAGGCAGGGAGGACAGATGTGATGCTTTTCATGACTAGCCGTTCAAAGCACTTCATCAGGATGGGGGTGAGTGCTACTGGGCGATAGTCATTGAGGCATGCGGGCGTTGCCTTCTTTGGGACAGGGATGATGGTGGTGGCTTTGAAACAGGTGGGGACGATGGCCTGGCTCAGTGAGATGTTAAAGATGTCCGTGAAGACCGTTGCGAGTTCCCCTGCACAGTCCTTCAGCACACGACCAGGTATGTTGTCAGGACCAGAGGCCTTCCGGGCATTAATCTTGATAAATGATCGCCTTACGCTGTCTGAGGACAGCGCCAGCACCTGGCCATCAGGAGAGGGGGGGAGTTTATGTGCAGGTGTGCTGTTACTTGCCTCGAACCGAGCAAAGAACTCATTCAGTTCATTCAGCGCAGAGGCTGAGCTGTCACAGGTCTGGGGGGATGGTTTGTAGTTTGTGATGGTCTGTATTCCCTGCCACAGACTGCGTGTATCCTTGCTGTCCTTGAAACGGTGAGCTATTTTCCTGGAATACTGCTTCTTGGCCTTTTTGATGCCCAGTTCCTATTTGCATTTCTATTTGCATTTCTGACTGATATGCCTCTCAGATATTAGAAGGCTCTGTGAAAAAAGCCTTCAGTTGACTGCAAGTGGGAAGTGATGAGTTTGTTTTTTTCTTTGTTTGTTTGTTAGCATGCTAGTGCTAGCCACCTGGTTGACTCCGATGGCTACATTTATTTAAATTTGCTTATAAAAAATTGTCAAATATTAATTTTATATACTAAATAAATGTCACTGGTGGTGTTATTATACTATTTCTTAACTCTGTATTGATCTAGAGAATGAAAACAAAGCCCCTTGCAAGTAACTAGCTCCTATTAACATTGAATGATTAAGTACAGTATTTATACAGATAAAAATGTGCCATGGAAGTACCCTGATGCATGCTCAATAATGCTCATGTTAAATAATGATGGTCAGTGTTATGACAGCCTGCAAACTCTCTTGTTCTACAGATAAAAAGCACAAATATAACTGTTATCCCTGTGTTTAGTGGGCTGGGCACCACAAGGTTAATAATAAAATAATCATATGTCTAATACTTATGTACTCTAATACTTAATACTAAGTCAGTCTTATTTATCGTATCACATTATATTATAACATTCATATATAATATCAAGTTGTTTTGTTTACTAGGTTGTTGAAATAACATAATCACAGTAAAATAGATCATTTTTCTTCCCCATAAATCAGTTATTTAAAATCTAATCTGGAATCATTCCTCCTTGTTAGACTTCAGTTGACCTGTTTAAGTTGGGCCCAAATTTGTTATTATCTTTTGATTTATTTTTCATTGAAATTTAATTCTTTGTTAGTTTATTTTTGGAACTATTAAATTGAATTATTTGGTGGATTTTTGAACACCTTTGTCCTTATTTAAGTCTGGACCCTCACAATTCTATTTATATTATGAACTTGTATTACTAAAATAATTATAACAGAATATGATAGAAGTTGTCCAAAAATTGAAAAGTGGAAGCAGAACACTCCCATTCTCTTTTCACACTGATGCCTCAAACAAGGTGAAGATGAACCATGTTTTATTAATGATAGTTTTATACAAATGGATACACCTGATATATACAAATAAAAACATGAACAAACTTACTTTACAGTATACAAACATAATTAAGCATACATCTACACGTTTAAAAAAATTAAACAGTTTATGGTGCCCTCAGGGTAGAAGCTGTTCCTCAGTCTAGTGGTTCTACATTAAAGTGCTTTATAAATAAAATGGTATGGTATGGTAACATAAAGAAAAAACAAAAA
>JBBPBX010031494.1:0-27174 GCA_038048925.1 Garcialebias charrua
ACTTCACATTACAGTTACAGCCGACCGTTATTGTAATTTTGGTAAAATTGAGGGTTTTTGAGTGGTGAGTGCTAATGTTTTAGCTTAGCGTTAGCATGCTAACTTTATCAGTTCACAGTTTATTACGGAAAGTTGCTTTAGGAGATATGTAGGCTGCTGAAAGCAACCTTTATTACACAAGTTTATGCCGAGTGAATCCTGTCTGTGATTTTTTTTTAATATCTTAAATGCGCTCCACTCCAGTTGTATCAATTCAGCTAAGTTGATTAGCTTAGCTTCACGTTGCACGTGCGTTAGCGAGTTCACGTTACGGTTACGGCCTGACTGAAAATGTAATGGACTCTGTCATTAGCTGGTTATTAGTAAAATGAGCAATATGTGACAGTTGTATGTGGGGAAAATAGTGCAGCAGTTTAACAAATAAGTTGGAGCCACGTTGAAATCCTGAAGGAATAAAGAGCTGTGTAGCCAGCTCCTATCACCAGACTATTAAAATAAACTGACAATAAAAAGTTATAAAAGTTATTAACTCTGCAGATAGAAAGGCAAGCCCAACTCATTCTGCATTAATTTTAACTCTAAATAACGTTAAACAGGAAAACTAATTATTCTGGCTGATAACATAAATTTCAAAGGGCTAGAATATTTCAAAGTACCATATTTCCTTGATCTTTGATGACATATGGTCATGGATAAGTGTGCTAAAAGTTTTCTTTCTTTTTTTTTTTTACAGGTTTGTGTGGAGGTGCAAATACTGTGAGTTTCTAACAGAGAAAAGGGGTAACCTGTTAAAACATGGAAGCTTCACCAGAAATATAACCTTTCCTTGCTTACATCAACAGTGTTTATGCTTGGTTGATGAAATGCAGAAGAGAACTCCAGATGGACAACTTGTGAAAGAGAAAAGAGGTGGTGGAGTCAGAACCTGCAATATGTGACATGGTGGAATGTTGGCCTGCTCGTTTTACAGAAGATCAAGTAAGTTCATGATTAAAATAATAAGTCCACAAAAAGGTTAAAAACTAAACAAATGGACTTTATTTGTAACTGAAGACATTTTGCTTCTCAATTCAAAGAAACAATTGTGGGATTGAAGTTATAAAGCTGTGGTACAGGTAGTCCCCGAATTACGAGCGCTCTGATCTGCGAGGTTCCAGACTTACGAGCTGCGAATTTTTGGAAAAAACGAAAAAAATACTGAGTTTTCATGTGTTTTTTCACTACAGTTAGCTAGTTAAGCATATAAACACACGTTTCCGATCATTTTTATGCACTCAAAAGTAGTTTTTAGATGAAAATAGAGTGTTTTTAGGTGCGCTAGCGAAAACCGTTCCAATTTACGAGCGGATTTCCGGGTTTACGAGAGAAATGGCGGCCGTTCCAAATTACGAGATTTCCGGTTTACGAGCGCCTCGTTGTGACGGATCTCGCTCGTAAATCGGGGAATACCTGTATTTTTAAGCTTGCATAATACAGGTAGTCCCCGACTTCCGAGCGAGTTCCGTTCCTGCGAGGTGCTCGTAACACGAAAATTTGTATGTTGGAACACGAAGCACATGTTCTCGTAAGTCCGGATTTTCGCTCGTAAGTTGGAACATTTATGCTAGCGCTACTACGAACACTCGTTTTTCATCAAAAACGTTCATATTAGTTCATAAACATGGTCGGAAACGTGTTTCCAAATGGTTAGCTAACACACATCTAAAAACACATAAAAATGCTGTATTTTTTTAATGTTCTTTACAAATTTACTGTTCGTTCGGCAGCTCGTAAGTCCGGAACCTCGTATGTAAGAGCGCTCATAAGACGGGGACTACCTGTAATATTTTTTCATGCGTCTGTCTTTCCAATAGGAAGCTGCCATTATAGGACCCAAATATATTTGTTACCCATCCAGACTGTCAGCACAAACTGTCATTGTACCTTGTAGGATATGAGAGTTGCTGTCTACAGCTACCTCTATCTTTTAGGTAAGGGAAATTGTATTGTGAGCAGGTAATTATTGCAAAATTAACCCCAACAGCCTGATGCAGGACTCAGATTTCAGATTATCCTGAAGGGGTGTATTATGCAGTAATGCCCTGCTCACTGTGCACTATCCTGCTTATTAAAAGGTTACTTGCCAACTAAAATCCATAATTTGACACAAAATATGAATAGTCTTTTCTATAACAATGGTGTGCTACACAGAAGTAACGGACGTTAGAATGCTGAAATTTACAAATCATAATTGAATAACAAAGCTATTGAATAATACAGTATAGATTGTTGTGGAAGCCATCAGAGCTTAAAGTGTCAACTTGGATTCACAGAGGTCACACAACCACAAACAAGCAAAGCAATAGACAAGCAACTCCTGTGTTGTGCACAGTACATTGACTTTTTGTCCCAAAAAAAAAGTTTGACTAGAAAAATCTAAATAAGTTAGGGGGCTATGCGTTTTGCTTCCGACCATGTCTGTACCTGTGCAATTTTTATTGGTGCCCTCATGCTGGTGCTTTCAGCTAAGGTTATTAGTTGTTGAGATGTGATACTGGAACATTCTCTGTATTTTGCAGGTATGCATGGAGTTCAACAGGATTGTTGGCAAGAATCTCAAGCAGGAATTCGATGAGAGCATCGATCGACATAGTCCTCGTCTTGTCGAGATTTTTCGATCCAAGAGAGGGAAAGTTGGCCAAGTGTTGACACAGCTTTCCCAACAGACCAGGGTTGGTCCTATTGTTTTCTGTAGCTCATGTCTTCAAGTGTGACTATTCATCTTAATGCTTCCCATAGAAAATGTTAGATTTAAATCAAAGGTTTTAAAAACAAGGCTGTGAGTTTCTGAACTTCACTAAAACTTTCAGAGAACTTCAGTACAACCTGCTAGCTCTTCTCAATGTTGTAACAGTATGTTAATCAACCATGATGCATGTGTTCTTAAATTTTAGGGAATACCTTCAAAAGTCCTTGATGTTGATGTTTATAAAGGTGTGAGAACTTCACATTGTATAATGCAATCATTTGTACTTGTTTGCTCACTTGTGTTTGTCATTTTACTGCCCAACAGACTGCAGAGCTTACTGATATTCGAACACTGGTGCTCAGAGGACTTCCTGTTATCCTTGGTGACATGAACCCCACAGACCTACAAACCAGCCTTTGTAAGTAATTTTATTATCTCAAAGATGACCTAAAGGAACAATGTAAGGTGCTGAAAATATAATAAAAATGTGTACACTGAAATGAACATAGATTTTTCAAAGTGTCTAAAAATACAAATTGCTGTGACCATGTCCACAAAAATACACTGCTTATTTTCTTACACTGATCCTCCTGCTGCTTCTCTAAATTGGGGAAAATTCTGTCCACCATCTACATGCTGACCACTTAGGCAACCCCACTTTGAAAAATCCAAACTATCCCTTTAATTTTCATTTACCCGTATGTCTTATGCTATGCTGTGTTGAGTTCATGTCATGAACTGTTATGCTTATGTTTTATGCTATGCTGTTTCATGAGGGAGTGGTGGAGCAGAGGTTAGAGTATATGGGCCAGTGATCAGAAAGTCACCAGTTCAACTCCCAGGACTAACGACGTCAAAATGTGGGTGGAAAAGGTGAAACATCCACACCAGCCTCAACCTTCATTTGCCCCACTCTGGGCCCTTGAGCAAGGCTCTTAACCCCCACCATTTGCTCCCTAAACAGGTCTCTTGAAAACAGTTTTTGTGACTCAATGGGACTATCAGTAGAAATAACGGGTAAATATAAATGTTGGGATTTGAGCCTGGACAGACAGATGTGGGAACCCTGGTGACAGTTCCTGTATTTGAAAAAAAAAAAAAAAACCTGTGAGCATAGTTTTAAACAACTGAAAGAATACGGTATCGTTCCACACTAGCACATGATCATGTGTCCTTTTGTGGAGCTTAAACTAATACACAATTTACACAAGGAAACTAGGGCTGCATGTTATGATAAAACAGAAGATATGACAAATATTGTAATTCGTTTATGGAAATCATTATTTTTGATCAATTAATGATGGCTGCTTAACGATAATTGTCTCTGTTGTGCTCTTGTCATTTATTAAGGACTCAGATGATGATGACTTGTTCTGCAACATTGACATTGGGATTCTCCTCGTTGAACCTGAAGGTGCTGTGCCCTCATCCTCCTTGCATCTCAGTCCAGCCTCTCTGAAAATCATCATGGAGGGAGAAGTCGTGTTGGCCAACATTCAAGACCTGCCAAAAGCTATGTGCATTCTCTTTGGACTTGTATATGCTATGCCTTTCAACTACCTCAGTTCTATGAAGTAGAACACACCTGACCTGATGGACAGACCTGCTCTCATCAGGACTACACACCTGACCTGAACTCACATCTGGACTCCCATGTACCCATCATTCATGGTTGAATCATTGCTCAATGGCTAAGCAGTTCCATATGATCCATGTTTGAAAATGAGAACCACCTAATAAGCCTGTCTACCTCCACTTCAATCAAAGTAAGGGAATTTTCTTTTCTATGCTGTTTTTGTGCTGCTTCTAGCTTTTTCAGGTTCCTGGACTGTACACTAAGGCACTGGTTTTTCAAGTAAATTTTCAAGTAAAGCGAAAGAAAATAAATGAAAACAACCAAAGAAAATAAATTATGAAACTGAGCAGATTTAGCAAAGTACTAGTTACTTGTTTACTATTTCATATTTACTAGTTGGGGCTGTTAAAATGCAAGCACAAGTGGTAAAATGTTTCAGTTGTTCCAAAAACAATATTTTTGTTTTGTTTTACTGTGACTGGATGTGAAAGACTGAAGTTAATGCAAAAAAAAAAAAAAGTTACAACATTTTGCTGTTTTGTCTTTTCTTTTGCTTATAAATCACATGTGCTTTTATGCCTTGCTTATGTTTACATGATCCTCTTTGTGTGTCATTGTTGGCAACCAGTGCACTTGTTAAAGTTTTTTTTGTGTAAATGAATAAAAGTGAAGTTCCATTTTAAATACTGTATCCTGTTATTTAGTGTATTGTTAAAATGTTTAACTGTTCAAAAGCATGTGTGAAATATATATATATATAAATATATTGATATATATTCTAAAATATATTGACAAATGTACCAATGTAATATATAATGCAATATATTATATAATATATAAAGAATAGCCACATATGTTAAAAAATATATGCCAAAATATATTTAGATATATTAGTTAATATACCATAAAATATATTAAATTCATATATTTTACAATATATTTTAAATATATTATTTGATATATTTTTTGTTATATTTTGGCATATATGTGTAGATATATATTCTAATATATTTTTCAATATATTAAAAGCGGCAATTCCTTATATATTATTACATATATTACAATATATTGTGTTCATATATTTTTCAATATATGGCAAAATATATTTAGATATATTGGTTAATATACCATAAAATATATTAAATTCATATATTTTACAATATATTTTAAATATATTATTTGATATATTTTTTGTTATATTTTGGCATATATGTGTAGATATATATTCTAATATATTTTTCAATATATTAAAAGCGGCAATTCCTTATATATTATTACATATATTACAATATATTGTGTTCATATATTTTTCAATATATATTTTAATATATATTTCATGCTGTAATTTTAATTTAATTTTAGGGTATTAATAATCCATATCAACTGATACAAACCACAGTAACCTTAATCTTGTCAAATACTTTCAAACAACCCCAAAATTACATTATTATGAAATGCAATATATTGTTGAAAAATATATTGTAAAATATATTTTTCTTGCGTAAGGGAAGGTTGCTAAACATTCCATTAATAGAGACGGAGTTGATATACATGTCCAATTAAGCAAGATGGAAGGAAAAAGTATTGTTTGGACACATATTAATCAGTTATGGCAACAACGGTGGGACCATGAAACAAAGGGGAGACATCTATATGCAGTTCAGACTTCAGTCAACAGTAACAGATATTGTGAGGGGAATAGGGGGAGGAATAAATGTTAACAAGATTAAGAATAGGTCATACAAATCTGAACAGTACTTTGTTTATTATAGGGAAACACGATAGTGGACGTTGTGACTTTTGCCAAAGTACAGAGTCAGTGCAGCACGTCATTTTGGAATGTTCTACATATTCAGAAGAAAGGCAAACACTACTAGACCAAATGAAAAAAGAAGTCACAAGCCTAATATGTTTGAAGAGCGTTTTGGAATGGGATCTAGTAAAGGTGGACGTAAATACTTTATGTATTTCTTGATGTCAACAGGTTTAAGTAGAAGAATTTAAGTAGTTTATGTACTGATAGCTGTTATTATTGAATCCACCGCTAGGGGAGCTGTAGACTACTGCGTTTACAAAGCGTAGAGGAAGAGTTGATTAAAAGAAGTTCTATGCCATGCAGGCTGCCGCCCTTTAAGCCACGCCCTAGTGGGTTTTACCCTGCACTTCGCGCCAATCACTGAAGACTTCTAGTCCACGCCCACCTGCCGTGGGCCCTGCCTCGGTCTGCTATTTAGTCTGCTGCTGACCAAGAATCGACTCCCTAAAAATTTTCAGGCCATATGATTCAGAAGATTTCTTTCTACGATGGATTCCCTTGAGAAATGCACAAGATGCAAACCCGGCTTCATGCTGAAGGCCGACAGGCATCTTGCCTGCGAGATGTGCCTTGGACTGGAACATGCACAGCAGGTGATGGTCCAGCACCCGGAGTGCCTCGCTTGCCAGTTCCTGTCTGCGGAGGAGAAAGAGCGCCGGTTCGATCTCCTTGACCGGACGGCAACGGAGACTCAGCCGGTCGTGGTCGCACCCCCCTCCCGTGGTTACTGGAGAGGGGATTATGCGTCCACGGGGGTAGCTAGCGAGGCCGGCCTGTCCCCTGCTGGAGGTTCAGGTCCGGTCTCACCCTTCATTCCCCATCTGGAAGGAGCTAGCAGTCGTGTTGCCCCACTTCTGTTGAAGTACGTGGTAGCTGACCCTACCCCCCACCGAGGGAGAAGCCGTGGTCGGCATGGCCGCCACGACCAACACACGGGTACCAGCTTTCCCACGAGTAGATCTAAACCCATTGACCTACCAGTTCTTTTGACACGGAGTTGTGCAGCAGCAGGGCACCGGCTCCTGAGGGTGAGGGACAGCCGGATCCCGACACGGTCGAGCAGGGTCCTCACGTTAACCTGGCTAACGCGTTGCCCGACATCATGAGGTGGGCAGCGGGTGCGTGCAACATGACGGTCCCTGAAGGCACCACACAGGCGTCTTCGACGCCGCTCCTGGCTGGACGTTTCGCTGCGAGGCAGGTGAACCAGGCGCAGATGATCTGGCCATGCGTCCCGGACATCCTCTCCCTGCTGCAGGCAGAAAGACAGGAACCACTAAAAATGAGAGCTCCTGTCTCGGCTTTTGTTCTGGTGACGAAGGTCCAGGGGCTGACGGACCAGACCTTTCCTCCAGTCCCGCTGCTGGAGCAGAGCTTGTCCGCGGTTTTTGGACTAAAAACCGCAAAGCATGTGGGGAAGCCCGTCACACCATCCGCACCTGCAGATCAGTTTGCCACGAAAATGCAGGACCGCATCCACAAGTGTGCTTCGCAAGTTGGTGCAGCTGCAAATAACATTGTGCTCCTTGCGCTCGGAGTCGGGCGGGAGCCGACGCACGAGAAGGCTGGAGCGGCTCTCGACGCCATCACCAACCTGTGCGGGCACTGGCGACATGCTCGGCACGGATCACAGCGTGGGCCACGTTGCTACAAAGGCAAGTCTGGCTCAAACTGTCCCCCTCCATCACGGAAGAAATCAAACGTCAGCTTTTGGAGGGGCCGATCTCGACGTAGGGTCTGTTCGGTGAACACTACCAGGCCGTGTTTGAACAGCTGCGCTCATCCACGGACGCGCTCGAGCAGGTGAAGAAGCATGCAGCATCACCTCGGGCAGACCCTCGTGCCGCACACGGGCCGGTGCGCCCTAGGGAGCAGAGCAAGGCACACCGCAGCGTGCAGAGGTTCTCATCCCTGACACAGACCTTCGCTATGCCGCAGACCCCAGCTCCGTCCAGATGACACCCGGGTCACTATTTACCAGTGGGCCGGGAGCTCCAGAGGCAGGGGTTGCCAACAGACCTCATGGGCCAGCCAGCACCAGGGTGCAAAGAGAGACATGTTCAAAAAATGACGTTGTGAAGGGGATGTGTTTAACAGTTTTTTTGAGTTCTGAAAATAAAGTTTCTGTCTTTGAAAACAGTGTTTGTTATTCAGACATGCTGGTTGCTTCTTTCCCGAGGTCCGTGAACACATCTCCAGGTTTGTGCAGTGCTAACAAAACAAATTCTTTCACACAAAGCCGAGCTACGAGTGGTTTCGATGTTCCCCCGGTAACCACTCCAGCCCCGCCTCCCCACACGCAGATGGGGGCATGCGTACGTGACTGCCAGCAGACACACAGTGTTGCACTGCACAGTCATGTAAGACAAACATCTGCACTTGTTAACACAGTTAACTGTCATGAGCCTGGCCTGGACACATTGGTTCCAGCCAGGACATTTCTGCCTTCTTCAACATCGAGTCAAGCCACAGGTAATGTCTCTGACCCGTCTCAAAAAAGACGTTTCTCATGCACACATGATTAAAACGTGTGTCAGTGCTGCACCCGTGAGGCGGCGTGCAACAAACGTCCGTTTTCAGACCGACCTCTCTTGGACCAACGCGGACTCTGTCCACTTGGTGGCGGTAGAGGCCAGGTTATGTCTACTCAGGCAGCAGAACAAGATGGCTGCCCCCTTGACAGATAACAGAGTGATTTGGCTGCAAACTTGCTCTCTGAACAAATGGTTACGGCGTCTGGTTCGCGACGGTTACACTCTGCAGTTTGCAATGACGCCACCCAGATTCAACAGAGTTTTTTAGACGAAACTCTCCTCTCCTGCATAGGGGGCGGCGCTGAGTTTGGAACTACATGAACTTTTGGCAAAACACGTCATTTCCGGGGTTCCTCCGGACGACAAAATGAACGGGTTTTATTCAAAATATTTCCTAGTTCCCAAGAAATCAGGGGGTCTCAGGCCGATTTTAGATTTATCAATTTTCAACGACTACATTATGAAATGTCCTTTTCATATGTTAACGTTGAAGCGCGTTCTCGAGAACGTGACGTCAGGGGACTGGATGGTACTAATGGATCTCAGAGACGCTTACTTCCATATTCCGATCGTCCCAAAACAAAGGAAGTTCCTCAGGTTTGCCTTTCAGGGAACCTGTTACGAGTTCAATCGCCTACCCTTCGGGTACGTGCTTGCGCCGCAGACTTTTACGAAGGTCATCGAAGCAGCGTTACAACCGCTGCGTTCGAGGGGCTTCCGAGTCATGTATTACATCGACGATCTGTTGCTACTGTCTGGATCCAATATGGAGGCAGCAACACAGACGGAGATTCTGGTGAGTCATTTGACCAGCTTAGGCTTCGCCATAAATTGGGAGAAAAGCTCTGTTTCACCAGCTCAACAGATACTTTTTCTGGATGTCAACTTATGCTCAATAACAATGAAAGCGGTCCTGTCGAACCAGAGACAAGAGTTGCTGACGTTACTCCTCCACTGCGTCCAGCCACACACCACGATGTCGGCTATCACAATTATGCGGCTGTTAGGAATGATGGCCGTCGGCCACACGGTGGTGAAACTAGGTTTATTGAACATGCGGAAGTTGCAGAGGTGGTTTATTTGTCAGAAAATAGACCCTGTACACCACAAAAGGCGCCAGCTCACGGTCCCCCCGTCTGTGAGGACGGACCTGGTGTTCTGGGGGAATCCCACGACTCTGTCAGAGGGGGTTTTCCTGGGCAAAGTGACATCATGGAGGGCGGTTTTTACCGATGCGTCTCTTTCCGGTTGGGGAGGGACATGTCAGTCTCAGACTGTGAGCGGGACGTGGCCTCCTGGCACGTCTCTCCACATAAACGTGTTGGAGTTATTAACAGTACACAAAGTTCTGAAACACTTTGTGCACATGCTCCATCATCAGGATGTCCTCGTGTACACGGACAACTTGACAGCCATAGCTTACATAAACCACGAGGGCGGGGTTCGCTCAGCCCAGCTGTTGAAAACAGCCAGGGAGCTGCTTTGCTGGGCAAATGTTCACCTCAGATCACTGAGGGCTGTTTACATCCCAGATGTGCTAAACAGAGGTGCCGACATCATGTCGAGAGGGGGGCCTCTGGACAGAGATTGGATGTTACACCCGGACCTGGTGTCTCAAATCTGGTCCAGGTTCGGGAGGGCGGAAGTGGACCTGTTTGCGAGGCGAGAGAATTCACAGTGCCCCCTGTTTTTCTCCCTGAGTCCCCCCGACACCCCCCCCCCGCTGGGGGTGGACGCGTTTGCTCACAAACCGTGACCAAGGATGTTGAGTTGTGCTTTCCCTCCTGCGCTCCACTGCTATCAACACTGCTGGAAAGAGTGAGAGAGGAGGGAGTATCAGTCATTCTGATTGCTCCACAGCGTGTAAACGCACCATGGTTTCCGGTCCTGCAGCAGCTGACAGGCTGCTCCTGGAAACTCCCTTGGAGAGA
Organism: Garcialebias charrua; assembly: GCA_038048925.1. Classification (NCBI taxonomy): domain Eukaryota; kingdom Metazoa; phylum Chordata; class Actinopteri; order Cyprinodontiformes; family Rivulidae; genus Garcialebias; species Garcialebias charrua. Next base: position 10,586 of record JBBPBX010031494.1, read on the forward strand.
CGATGCTCTACTGTAGGCAGGAGGCGCAATAAGGAGCCCTCCGGTAATAGGCCAGCATCTATGGGCCTGGATACTGAATGACAGCGTCTAGAAACCCTTGGTTTCTCTAAAGATGTCATTGGAACCCTTCAGGGCTCACGTGCACAGTCTACAATAGCTGTTTATGCTTCAAAATGGGCTGCTTTTCAGTGTTGGTGCGTGGGAAGACATCTAGACCCATGTTCATGTCACTTGGGTCCAGTCTTGTCTTTCTTACAACTATTGCTAGACAGAAATTTGGCTTTCAGCACCATTAAAACGAATGCTGCAGCAATTTCTTCATGTCATGAAGGGTTTAATGATAGAACAGTGTTTAATCATCCCCTAATGAAACGTTTTTTGAAGGGTGCTCGCCGTCTTAGGCCAGTTTACCGGCCCTTGGCTCCTCAATGGGACCTGGTTACTCTGTTAAACGCACTAACTAAGGATCCTTTTGAGCGTCTAAATGAGGTTCCACTAAAGTTCCTGTCATTTAAAACGGCTCTGTTATTGGCTCTTACGTCAGCTAAAAGAGTAAGTGACCTTTCTGGACTGTCTGTTTCTCCTTCCTTTTTAAAGATACAAGGAGATGGGAGTTCTGCTGAACTTAGGCCTAATCCAACATTCATACCAAAGGTCATAACGTCTTCATTCAAGTCCAGGATCATCACACTGGACGGTTTTTGCCTTCCTCCTCACTCTAAATCAGAGGAGGAGCAGCTTCACTTGCTTTGCCCGGTTTGAGCTCTCAGATGTTATGTAGAACGCACAGCCGCAATACTTAAATCTGATAAGCTCTTTGTACATTTCAGAGAAGGCTCTCAGGGTCAACCTTTGACCCCTCAGCGGTTGTCGCATTGGTTATGTGAGGCCATTTCCCAGGCTTACAGTTCTGCTGGCCTACAGCCTCCCGAGGGCATTAAAGCTCATTCCACTCGAGGGATGGCGACTTCCACAGCCTTGTTCAACGGTCTGTCGGTACAGGATATCTGCTCTGCAGCTTCCTGGTCGTCAGTAACTCCTTTTATTTGCTTTTATCTGCGAGATGTCTCCAGCTCCTCTTTGACATTTTCTGTCCTCAGGGTTGCAGCGGAGTAAAAAACTTTCATTATCAATAAAATTATTGATTAAATGACACAGTTGTTTCTGTCTATTGATGGGTGATACAGTATAGCGGAGTCAGTAGAACGTGTGCTTCCTGTTCTGACTCTGCTTCGGTTGACTTGTTATTTCACCATCAGTTATCAGGTTTCACCTGCCAAGTACCTTCAGTGAGGGTGGAGGTTGCCAGGCCTTTGGTCCCAGTCAGACCAGTGAGGCATGGACCATATCAGGCTCCGCCTTTAACCCACTAGGGCGTGGCTTAAAGGGCGGCAGCCTGCATGGCATAGAACGTTGTTTACGTATTGTAACCCCAGATTCTATGAATGCAGGCGTAGCCCTTTAAGCCCCTTGGCCTCCCTGGCTCTCAATTGCCTAAAAAATTTAACTTGTTTGTAGTCGATTCTCGGTCAGCAGCAGACTAAATAGCAGACTGAGGCGGGGCCCACGGCAGGTGGGCATGGACTAGAAGTCTTCAGTGATTGGCGCGAAGTGCAGGGTAAAACCCACTAGGGCGTGGCTTAAAGGGCTACGGCTGCATTCATAGAATCTGGGGTTACAATACGTAACCAACGTTATCAAGCTAGCACATGAGGCTTCTTCTCAATGTTTTATTCTACATAAGAATAAGAACATTACATGGTACCAGGACAGGGTAAGAACAAGAAGCAACACAAGATGGATGCAATAAAACTGCCAAGTCCGTTGAAACTGACTGGAAACATGGATGCAAGTTGGAGATCTTTTAAACAGTAGTTCATGCTGTACCTTGCTGCTGTCGGAGTGGATTGGCGGGCAGATGAAAGGAAAATAGCCATGTTGCTCACCATCGCCGGAACAGAAGCGATAGAAGTCTTCAACACGTTTGTGTTTTCTCAACCCGAGGACAAAGATAAGTTTGACGAGGTTGTGAAGAAATTTGACGAGCATTGTCTGTCAAAGAAAAACGAAACTTATGAGAGGTACTTTCGCGCACGCCTACAGCAAGCGGGTGAGTCATTTGATACCTTCCTCACTGACCTCAAGCTTAAAGCTCAGTCCTGTAATTTTGGTGACCTCAGAGACTCACTGACAAGAGATCAGATAGTGTTTGGCACAAATGAGAGGAAACTGAGAGAAATTATTGAGAGAAACGGAGCTAACATTGGACAGTAAAAATATGTCAAGCCAGCGAGTTAGCACAACAGCATGTCATCTGTTTTCAAGAGCCTGCACAAAGAACAGCACATCAAAAAGATGAGTCTGTCAATGCTGTGATGAAAAGAAAATCTTGGAACGAATTTAAAAATGATGACATTAAGAGCAAAGACAATAATAAAGAAATTTACAGTTGCAAAAGATGTGGTGAAAAACACAGACCAAGACAATGGGCCTCATGCAAGAACCGTTCGTACGCACAGATTTGTTCTTAAACTGTGCGTACGAGTGATTTAGGAGCATTTGTGCAGTGGCATTCAACAATGTTTTCGTATCCTAAGATTTTTTTCAGATACGAACAAAATTTACGTGTGGTCCAGACCTGTCGTATATTTACGAGCAGCCAGTCTGCTGTTATCCAGACGGATTTTCTTCACTAATAACTTTATATTTCATTAGTTTGAAGATATTTTGAGTTGAAAATGAATCACAATCTATAATTATGTTGAAAAGAGGCTGTTCTGTTTGAATTAGAATTATAATATTAAATGCGACCCGACCCCGGATAAGCGGAAGAAAATGGATGGATGGATGGATAAATGCAACGACACAAATTGGTTAAATTAAAATAAAGCAGCTATTAATTTTGTTGTATAGCACTACAATATTAATATGAAGTTAATTGAAGTTTCGAGACATTTTAAAATGCTTTTGTTCAAAAACACATCGGACACTTGCATGTGGGGGGGGGTAGCGGTGCGCGACAGCTCTTCTGAATAAGTGAAACTATAATGTAACACAGTTGTTTACACTAAAATTAAAAATATTTGACCAAAGAAAAACCAGAGCAGGGCTGGAGAGATAAATACGATTTTTATTTCTGTGACTGTACAACCCACGGGAGACATGACATTACAGCACATTTCATTCCTCGGCTTTAAAGCAGAGTCACAGCTGACGCTGCTAAAAATTACAGATTTATAATATTATAATATTAACTGCAACGACACAAATTGGTTAAATTGGTTAAATTAAAATAAAGCGGCTTCACACCCACCGCCGCGGCCCGGACGGGTCGCGGACGAGTACGCGGGTACTCGGGGGCCGCGGCGGGTCACGGCCGAGCAGGACCGCCACGCCGCTGGGTACAAAGTTCCGTGGGCCGGCCGCGTGCCGAGGATCGCCGAGCGCCCCACGTCGACCCCCGTGCGCCTCCCGCACGTCGCGCCCGGGCCCACCCCCCGTGCCCCGGGGATGGTCCGTGCGCGCCGCACGTTTGAGTGGGTCCTCGGCTTTAAAGCAGATTCACAGCTGACGCTGCTAAAAATTACAGATTTATTTATTTAGTTAGTTAGTTATTTACTCTGAGAGCAGAACTTCAATCTCCGCACCAGTAAAGTTCTTCTTTATACTTCTCGCTGTCATCTTTATGAATGGACACTTCCTGCTCTCTGAGGCAGGAAACGTAGCCTTATATGGTGTTTTGAGGGGTGGGAATTATGTAAATGACCTCTCCGCGTGCACGAGCAGGTGGATAGAACAGGTGCAATTCATCATATTTGCGCAGCTCATTTACACACTTTTCCTGAGGATAGAAGAGTTTGTTGAATCTGACGTGGCATGTTCGTACGAACGCTTCGTACGAACAAAAGTAAGAGAAATTTAGGATAAAAATACGAACATGTTCTTGCATGAGGCCCATTGTCCTACCTTTGGTTTAAAAAAAAAGTGCAACATGCAAAGGACTAAACCATTATGCAAAAATGTGTTTCTCCAAGAAAAGAGGACAAGAAATCCACACAGTGCAGGAAGACACAGCTGACTGTGATGCATTAAGTGATACATTTTACATCAAAATGGTGTCACAATATGAAGATGCCAGCTCACAGTCTTCAAAAGGAGATGCTGGTCAAGCTGTAAATGAAGACAAATGGACTGCTCCACTATTAGTTAATGGGACTAGTGACATTCAAAATTGACACTGGGGCCAAAGTTAACTTAATCAGCGAAAGGGATTTTAACACATTAAAGGAAAAGCCTAAAATTCAGTCAGAAAAAGTCTCACCTCTGAAGGCTTATAACAACCAACCGATACAAACAAAAGGTGGCTGCAGACTAAATGTAACAGTAAAAGGCAAAAAGCATAACCTTCTGTTTACCATTGTGCCTAATGGGCATGAGTCTCTCATAGGAGACAAAACATCTGAAGACCTAGGACTGGTCAAGATGATCTATCAGATTAATGCTGACAACATAGAAGTAACTGAACAAGACAAAAGACTGGAGCACCACCAGCAGCGTGAAGGAAGCACAGACATTGCAGATGCACTATCACGAACACCAGCACCAAGCAGTGACAAGCTGGCCATCTCTGTATCTGAGGATGCAGAAACACACGTAAACATGGTGACTGCCACACTCCCTGCATCAGATGTAATTTTGCAGAAAATTGTACAGGAAACAGCAAAAGATCCTCTGCTACAAAAAGTGTCCCACCAAATCCAAAATGGTTGGTCCAAAGGGGTCTGCGCAGGGTTTTACCCTGTTCGTGAAGATTTGTGTTTGACTAATGGACTGCTGCTGAGACAGAACAGGATTGTCATTCCTCAGTCCATGCGAAAGGACATGCTTCAGCGTATCCATGAGGGACATCTTGGTGTAGAGAAATGTAAATGCAGAGCAAGGGAAGCTGTTTACTGGCTGGGCATCAACAAGGATATTGAAGAAATGATACAAAAATGTGAAACATGCCTCAAACATCACTACAAGTAACAAAAGAGCCAATGATGATAGCAGAGCTACCCACTACACCTTGGCAAAAGGTAGGCACAGATTTATTCCATACGGAAAGGACTTTCTGCTGGTGATTGACTACTACTCTAATTATCCAGAAGTGGCACAGCTTTCCAGTACATCAGCAAAGTCAATTATCACACACATGAAGGGATTCTTTTCAAGACATGGGATTCCACAGTGTGTCATCAGTGACAATGGTCCACAATATGACTGTGTAGAGTTTCGGGACTTCGCAAAACAATATGGATTTCAGCATATCACGTCTAGTCCCTTGTATCCACAAGCAAATGGACAATCAGAAAAGGGAGTCCAAATAGGGAAGAGACTGTTTAAAAAAGCCAGAGACAGTAAGACTGACCCTAACCTGGCTCTACTAAGCTATCGAGCTTCACCACTGGAGTGTGGGTCATCACCTGCTGAGCTTCTAATGAATCGCAAGCTTCGTCCCACACTGTAATGAATGGTTATAAGTGTACTGTCACTTTAAGAGTGCATGCGCAAAGCATGCTGGGTACTGCTGTTAGGGGCTTTCCCGAGCGGGGAACAGGCAGTCTTTGTTCAGCCTTGGTTCAATAAAGTACGCGGTGTGAAGACAACCTGCATCCTCTTCGTCATCTATTTTTATGTACCACAAAGTACATTACATGGTGTCAGAAGTGCCTAAAAGGACGAATCGTGATGGCGAAGTTTAACCCACCGAGTGAATTCAAGTTTGACTGTCCTGCTGAGTGGCCGGAGTGGAAACAGAGATTTTCGCGCTACCGGTTAGCATCGAAGCTAAATAAGGACAATGGAGAAACACAAGTGAGTTCACTCATTTATGCTATGGGGAGCGAAGCTGAAAAGATATTTAGCTCGTTCAACTTTGCCGACGAAGAGGAAACTAAAAACTTTGAAGCTGTTCTTAAGAAGTTTGACGAGTACTTCATCCCTCGCCGTAACGTTATACACGAGCGGGCCTGTTTCTATCAGCGCAGCCAGTCGGCAGGAGAGACGGCAGAACAGTACATTCGAGTGTTGTACGAGCTAGCAGAGCACTGCGAGTTTGGAGACAAACGTGATGAGCACATCAGAGACCGTCTGGTGGTGGGCATCAAAGATAAAGAACTGTCCCGCAGGTTTCAGCTGAAAGCAGACCTAACATTAACTGAAGTTATTGAACAAGCGCGGCAGGCGGAGGAGATCACTAAGCAAGTCAGTCTTCAGTCTAACCCACACGAGGTTCACGTGAACACGCTGCGTCGACACAGCGGCCCACACGTGGTGAGGAGCGGACACAGCGGCCCACACGTGGAGAGGAGCGGACGACACAGACAGTGGCAGGATGGCAGCGACCACCAAACAGCACAGAAATCAGAGAGCTGTGGGAGATGTGGAAAACCCAAACACTCAGACATTAATAAATGCCCCGCACTCAAGAGCAAGTGTAATAAGTGTCACAGACAGGGACACTGGGAGCGTGCGTGTCACTCAAAACAAGTGAGAGAAGTCACTGAGGAGGTGAAGCAGCCTTATTTTTTGGGTGAAGTTAATGGGAAAATAAGCAGCCAGGAAGACTGGTCAGTCAATCTGGAGGTGCACAGCGTCCCAATAACTTTTAAAATAGACACTGGTGCAGACGCCACAGTTATTAACCTGAAAACATTTAAAATGATGAAGCCAAAAATAGAGCTCGACCCACCAGATACATGCTTGGTTGGTCCAGGGGGGGATCTCAGCTGCATGGGGTTGTTTCAGGCTACGACAAAGTACAAAGAAAAAGTGTACTCATTTAAAGCCTATGTTATCAGAGGGAGAGTCAGCTGTCTTTTGGGTCGTCAGGAAGCTGTAAACATGGGACTTGTGAAAAGAGTGAATGAACTGACTGGTGTTTTCAGGTCAGGAGGACTGCTGAATACCGAGCCAGTGAAAATACTCCTACAGGACGACGCCCAACCGTATGCTGTACACACAGCGAGGCGAATACCCCTTCCACTCGTTCCTCTGGTAAAGAAAGAGCTACACCGGCTGGAAACTGAAGGCATCATCGAAAAGGTAACTCAACCGACGGAGTGGTGTGCAGCCATGGTGCCTGTCCTCAAACCTAACAAGCAGGAGGTTCGTTGTTGTGCAGATCTCCGGAGGCTTAACAGAGCGGTAAAACGCGAAAAGTATGTGCTGCCCACTGTTGAGGAAATACTACCTAGACTCGCAGGGTCAAGAGTGTTTACTTCACTGGATGCAGCTAGCGGGTTTTATCAAGTGCCGTTGCATGAGGACAGTAAAATGCTCACCACCTTCATCACTCCTCTAGGGAGGTATGCTTTCCGGCGTCTCCCTTTCGGGATCAGCAGCGCGCCAGAGATTTTTCAAAGGAAAATGGCAGAGACTCTGGTAGGACTAGAAGGGACAGAAGTCTACATGGACGATATCCTCATCCACGGAGAAACTGAGGAGATCCATGACCAACGATTAGACAAAGCTCTGAAAGTCATCGAGGAGGCAGGCCTCAAGCTAAACGAACGTAAGTGCAAGTTCAGACAAGCTCAGGTTCGTTTTCTAGGCCACATTATCGACGGGAATGGTGTCCGGCCCGACCCAGAAAAGGTAACAGGCATCGAGAACTTTCCCCAGCCAAACAACACAACAGAACTGAAAAGATTTCTGGGTATGGTGAACTATCTGGCAAAATATGCTCCAGAACTGTCCACAGTGGGTGAGCCACTCTATGCACTGCTAAAAAGAGACACAGAGTGGTTGTGGGAGCATGCACAACAAGAGGCTTTTCAGAAGCTCAAAGCCCTGCTGGTGGCAGCCCCAGTCCTAGCTTTCTACGACGTCAACAAACCAACAGCGGTGTCAGCGGATGCTAGCAGCTACGGACTAGGCGCTGTCCTTCTCCAGCAACATAAAGACCAGTGGAAACCCATAGCCTACGCGTCCAGAAGACTGAGCGACGCTGAGACGAGGTATGCTCAAATTGAAAAAGAGTGCCTAGCCGGCGTCTGGGCGTGTGAAAGATTCGACAAGTACCTGTTTGGACTCGACAACTTCAGACTAATTACTGACCATAAGCCCTTAGTGCCCCTTATTAACAGTAAAGACTTGGACAATGTTCCAGTGAGATGTCAGAGGCTGTTAATGAGACTTATGAGGTTTAACGCTGTAGCTGAATACGCACCAGGTAAAACCTTAGCAGTGGCGGACGCTCTATCCAGAGGTCCAGAGCAGCGTTATGGAGACAGTGCGTTACACGATGAAGTAGCAGCACACATAGACTCTGTTGTTAGTCAGGTGCCAGCCACACCACAGAAGATCACAGAGATAAAACACAGCACAGCTAGTGACTCACAGCTCCAGACTGTGTGCAGTTTCATTAGATCAGGTTGGCCTGAATCAAAGTTCCAGAGTCAGTGAGGGATTTTTACCAGGTCAGAGGAGAGTTGTCTGAGCTAGATGGCTTAGTCGTGAGGGGGAACCGCATAGTTATCCCTGCGAGCATGAGGGAGGAGGTTCTAGAGAGGATTCACGACGGGCACCAAGGTTTAAGTAAGTGTAGAGAGAGAGCACTTCAGTCAGTTTGGTGGCCCAAGATGAGACATGACATTATCGCTAAAGTTCAACAGTGTTCCTTTTGTGTAGAGAACAGAAATTCACACAGGAAAGAGCCTTTGATTTCAACAGAACTACCATCTAGACCGTGGCAGAAAGTGGCAGTAGACCTATGTGAGTTTAAAAAGCAGAACTACTTGGTTGTATCTGATTACTTTTCTAGATTTCTGGAGATTTTACATCTACCGACTACTACGAGCAGCCAAGTTGTTACCAGGCTTAAAGCTACTTTTGCACGTTATGGTATTCCAGAGGTGTTAGTGAGTGATAACGGTCCGCAGCTGGCTTCTACAGAGATGAGGGAGTTTAGTAGAGCTTATGACTTTTCGCATGTCACATCAAGCCCCCACTTTCCCCAAAGTAATGGCCACGCGGAGAGGGCTGTTCAGGTTGCAAAGAGCATTCTACGCCAGGATGACCCAGTCCTCGCTCTGATGACATACAGAGCCACACCCAACACTTCTACAGGAGCCAGTCCAGCTGAACTGTTAATGGGCAGGAAAATCAGGACGACTCTGCCCACCCTGCAGGACAATCTGAAACCTGGATGGCCTGACATGAATAAAATTCAACAAACTGATGACTCAGCTAAACAAAAACAGGCATATTTCTACAATCGCCGCAATGGAGTGCGAGACTTACCACCACTGAGCCCAGGGGACTCGGTGCTCACAAGATTGGATGGACAGAAACAGTGGACAAATCCTGCTGTGGTCCAAAACACAAGCTCCACACCCAGATCTTATATTGTGGAGACAGCACAGGGGGAGCGATACAGAAGGAACAGGCGCCACCTGTTGGCAAATCCCAGCCACCTCACATCAGTCGACAGTGGTCCTGATGAAACCACTTCAAAGGAAGACACAGACACGGGATGGACAGAAGAACCAGTGATACCGGGTTCTGTCACACAAGACAATCTTATTGAAGGTTCTAGAATTACTCGTTCTGGCAGAGTGAGCAAACCACCGATTAAACTTAATCTGTAGTCAAATAGGATTTGACATGAGAGAAGCAGATTTTTTTGTTATTGTGTAATGACATTGTCTTTATTTGTAATGGTTTGTATGCACCAACTGCACGGGTTGTGACTTTAATTTTGTATTTTGGGTTACAAGCGTCAACATGAAACTGTGTTCTCGTTGTTTCAGGGAGGATGGTGGACTGGAAATTGTGTATTACTGTACAGTTAAATTGACAGTTACTTGTGAGTTTAGGAAATATTTGTATTCACATATGCATTCTCTTTTAAGGAGGGAGATGTAATGAATGGTTATAAGTGTACTGTCACTTTAAGAGTGCATGCGCAAAGCATGCTGGGTACTGCTGTTAGGGGCTTTCCCGAGCGGGGAACAGGCAGTCTTTGTTCAGCCTTGGTTCAATAAAGTACGCGGTGTGAAGACAACCTGCATCCTCTTCGTCATCTATTTTTATGTACCACAAAGTACATTACACACACTTCCACACGTTTTAAAGGAAAATGATAAATGTGACAACAAGCTTTTGGACAAAAGGATGAAACTCAAGTACAGACAGAAAAGGAACTATGACAAGACGGCAAGACGTCTGGAACCTCTTCAGGAACGAGATGTTGTGAAGATTGCAGGTCCTGAGTTCTGGGACAAGCAACAGTGCAAAGTAGGACCCAGTTCGTTTGCTGTTAAGACAGAAAATGGACAAGTGTTCAGAAGAAATCGGAGGAGTCTGTTAAAGGTTCAAGATGCTAACCATCAGGTCGAAGAGGATGAATCTGAACAACAGAGTGTTACATCAGATGAACACCAGAGTGAACTTCTTTCACCTTCACCTACAACAGAGACACTGAGAAGGTCTTCCCGACCTAGGAAACCTCCAGAGAGGCTCATAGAACAATTGTGAATTATTGTGTAAAAAAAAAAGAATAACTTGTTAAAGATTGTGTTTGCTTGTTGAAATGTAAAGTAGAATTTGTGCAGTAGTTATTTTGGTCATACTGGTTAAGATAAAAAATAATAATAACAACATTCTTGATGATAAACAGAATTGTTGTATTAGAAATAACATGTTCAATGTCAGGAGTGTTAATACTTTCAGAGTTTAACAGTGATTTAAGAGTTTGAATTGTTATTCAAAACCTGTCAGAAAAGGGGATGTACTGATAGCTGTTATTATTGAATCCACCGCTAGAGGAGCTGTAGACTACTGCATGTACAAAGCGTAGAGAATTTTTTTTTTTGATTGATTGATTGATGTTTATTCATTCATTTTAAAGAACAATACAAGACAGTTTCATCAGATACAAGAATACAAGTAGGATAAAATGAAGGGAGCAGAAAGAAGATGAAATCTTATTATATCTGCCCCTATTTCACAGTTTGTTTAACCAATGATAACCTTCAAGCAACATCACAGAATGAATAATTCCACTTATTTTTCTAACTGTAATACATAAACTAGATCACAAAATGAATAATTCTACTTAATTTTTCTAACTAATACACAAACTACATCACCCGTAATTCTACTTAATTTTTCTAACTGATACACAAACTACATCACAAAATGAATAATTCTTTTTCTAACTAATACACAATAGCAAAATGAATAATTCTTTTTCTAACTAATACACAATTTTTCTAACTAATACACAAACTACATCATACTTATTTTTTTTTTTTTTTTTTTTTTTTTTCTTTCTTAATTTTCCTTTTTTTTTTTTTTTTACTTGATTTTCCTAACTGTAATACACAAACTAGATCATAAAATGAATAATTCTACTTAATATTTCTAACTGTAATACACAAACTAAAAGATGGCACAACATCAAGATGTTCACAAAATGAATAATTCTACTTAATATTCCTAACTGTAATACACAAAATACATCACAAAAATGAATAATTCTACTTAATTTTTCTAACTGTAATACACAAACTGCTTCACAAAATGACTAACTCTACTTAATTTTTCTAACTGTAATACACAAACGCACTAAGCTAACACGCAAGGTTACATCATATATAGTTTTTGAGCAAATCCTTTTTGACCTTTTTCTTAAATGTATGCATTGATTTTTCATTTTTAACATCACTCTCCAGAGCATTCCACAATCGAACTCCCTGAATTGAGGTAGACCGTCCCTTTAAGCTGGTTCTAAATTGTGGTTTGATGAATATCTCTGTCCCTTTGAGATTGTAATAACTTTGTCTTTTTATAAAGTTTCTTTGAATATTTAAAGGTAATGTGTTTTTATGAGCCCTATACATAACTGATAAAATACTATATTCTACCAATTCCTGGAATTTCAATAAGTTTAGCTGAAGAAACAAAGTGTTTGATGGGTGACTGAAATGTTTTCTGGTGATTACTCTTACAGCTCTCTTTTGTAAAATAAAAACAGGCTTTGTAATAGTTTTGCACGCTTTTCCCCAAACCTCAATACAATAGATTAAATGTGGAGCAATGATTGTGTTGTACAACATATGTAAAACTTTATCAATTAAAAAATCCCTGACTTTATACAGTACTGCAATTGATCTAGCTATTTTTTTAAATGGAATTTACATGATGTTTCCACGTCAGTTTGTCATCAATGATAACACCCAGAAACTTCACTTCACTCACTTTACAGATCACAACATCTTCAATTTCAAATGGATCGTCATCAACAATTCTCTTTTTGTTACCGAATATCATGTAATTAGTTTTATCTAAATTCAAAGATAATTTGTTTAATTTAAACCAAGTTTGTATTTTTATAAATTCTGTTTTCATCATATCGAAAATCTGTTTTATGTCATTACCCGAACAGAAAAATGTGGTGTCATCGGCAAAAAGAACACATTTAAGTAGTCCTGACACATTTACCAAGTCATTCACATATAAAATAAATAACTTTGGTCCAAGCACAGAACCCTGAGGAACTCCACAAGTGATATCACGGAGGTCAGATCTAACATCATTTATTTGCACAAACTGTTTCCTGTCCTTCAAATAGCTAGATACCCACTGTAATGCTGGTCCTCTAATACCATATTTATTTAGTTTTTCAAGGAGAATGGTGTGGTCAATGGTATCAAATGCTTTTTTTAGATCAACAAAAACACTAACACAGTACTGTTTATGATCGACAGCATTAGTTATTTGTTCCATTAAATCCATGAGAGCCATTGACGTAGAGTTTTTTTCTCTAAACCCATATTGACTGCTACTTAAAATATTTTGTTTATCAATAAATTGATCCAATCTGGTCACAAATAGTTTTTCTAGAATTTTTGAGAACTGTGGTAGTAAGGATATTGGCCTATAATTATTGAATACACATTTATCACCATTATTAGAAAATTTATCACCAGTATTAGAAAATTAGAAAGAGTTAGTCATTTTGTACTGCTGGTGAAAGATTATTACTGTTTAATCTGATTGTTTGAAAAAAGGGGCAGATATAATAAGATTTATTCTTCTTTCTGCTACCTTTCATTTTTTTACATTGTGTACGTATCATTAATGGGATTGTCTTGTATTGTGTTTCTTTTGTAAAAAAATGAACAAATTTAATAAACATAATAAACAATATGTCATAGCTTTAGTAGACTTAATAACATATGATGTTAGCCAGCATTTGTTGGAATTTATTAATTGGCTCATCTTTGCAGCTCTTCAAAGAGACGCCGTCTTGATGAGCCCAATGACACAGATGAAGCCATTTCGAGGGACTCAACATTCATTCCGGACCAGTCTACAGATGAGACTATCAGCACCGACTCGGGCACTACTGACAAGGAGTTTGGTGAATTTAGTTTTGTATTTATTTTGTCTTGTTTTTGTTTTGTTTATCTTCCACAATCTGAATATTAACATTGATGATGATTATGATTCATCATGCCAACAGAAAGATGTCTATGTGTTTCAGGAAAAACAAGCCCCCAAAGCCCCCAGGAAGAAGCTCTCTCCTGTCCAGTTCTAAGAGTGAGTTTGTCCTACTTTATTTTGGTGTGCATCTTTGTAAGGTACTACTTTTGTCCCTTAATGCAAATTCATGTGATGGCATGACCGTATGTAACCCATCTAATCAAACAGAGGATTAAGTCAAATTTGGTTATACTGTATAAGCAAATTTTCAGATTCATGTTTTTTTAAGCTTCATTTTGACACCTGGATTATTCTGATAATTCAAACATTTCCAGAAATGTAGATTAATTTATCTTTTTAATTACAATAATACATTATTATTTGAATGTTAATGAGAAATTGGTGTTATTATTTTTTAAAGAATAAACCTAACATAGTATTTGAATATTAAAGTTTTCAAGGTGGAAAGAAACAAAATCTTTGCAGGTTGCTGGAAATATCTTACTCAAAATCATTTTTTTAATTGATACATTTTTTTCCATGGTTCTACACCAACTTATTGCACTGATTGCACTGGTGTTTCTAAATTTTTTTGTTGGTTCACCAGCACAGTTAGTGCACCCAAATTTTCAACCGCGTCATATTTAACATGATAGTTTTACAGGTTCTCTCTTTATTTTATTTATTTATCTGGCCTATATTCCACAATCTTAACATATGATTCATCATGCCAACAGAAATATGTCTTTGTGTTTCAGGAAAAACAGGACCTCAAAGCCCCCAGGAAAACTCTCCCTCTCCTGTCCAATTCTGATTGTGTGTTCGTCCAACTGCCTGCTCACGGTAGGAGATGTGCCCATCACAACATTTCCCAAAGACATTTTATGTTTAAACATTTGAAGTTGTAGTGGCTCCCTCATTTTTCATGGTGCCCAGTAGTATACTCTCCATTTTTCATAGCAAAAATTGTTTTTATTTTGTTGATGGTGTTTTAAATTATTTTTTTAAAAATATAATCAAGTGTTAACTACAGTTGTAATTGGGAGTAGTAGTTGCATTGCTGCTGAAACCATAAAATAAACGTGTTGAAGTTAAAGAATACCTTTCATTTTTTGACATTACAGAAAATGTTTGACTGTTTTGACAAGACATATGTTATTACGTTTGTTGGTTAAATTTGATAACGGGTTGGAGAAAATCTAATTTTACGAAAGCATGCTTGTCAGGATTTCTTAAATACAAGTTTTCTTAAAATACAATTTCTAATCTTATTATAGGTAGTGTTTGAAACAGCTGTAGAACTAAAAATGAGTAAAAGTTTTAGGGGATGTATACTAATTTTAAGCATCACACGCTTACTTTAAGACAAAGCCCACCCAAAATTGTAGTAAAATATTGCTAAGAATGAGATTTTTGCAGCTAGGTTTAAGATTGTTTATCTTGTAAAATGATCAAATGTCTTATTTTTAGAAATCGTGTCAAGAAAATTTTCACTTGTTACCAGATCTTTTTGCTTATTTCAATCCAAAAAAAACCTAATTTTAAGTTGTTTTAAACTTGTTTTCAGAGTAGACTTTTCTCCAGTGTACTACTTTTGAGCATCAGAATCTTATTATAAGACACGAATTGGGACAATGTTTTTTTTTACGTTTGTCTTTTATTGGAGTAAATAAAAAGGAGTTTTGTTAAGCATTTTACCAAACAAACTCCTTTTTATCTACCAAACAAACTCCTTTTTATTTACTCCAATAAAAGACAAACGTAAAAAAAAAACATTGTCCCAGGTGGGACGCGAACCCGCTTCGTCTGGTTAAGACACAACAGCATTAACCCCGTAAGCCACAGCGGCGGATTGTTTTTTTTTGGAGTTCACGTTGCTTATGAAGGAATCACCACTCTTGACATTCTAGATACGCAAAGGAGTTAGAGATTATTAGTCATATTTTAAAACCCTGGCTGCGCGCAACAGTTAGACAATATTAGTTATATTTTAATGACATTCAGGTCGCGCTGAAAGGCGGAAATGGGTCCGCGCTTCGTTGTTATTTACGTTGTAACATAAGCTGATTTGTGATCAGTTATTAACAAAAATTTAACTCAGAAACACTAATATATATATATCCAGCTAACAATTTTTCTTTAGCGGAGTCTCCTCTCTTAAAACACGAACACTCCACCCACGTGAAGAGAGCACCCCACCCACTTCCAGAGAACTGCCCACCCACTTCAAGGCGGCTCTGCGGCAAATGCGTAATGAACGCGGGTGGCCCAGAGCCACCCAGGGGAGCCCCGGGCCATTGAGGGCTGGCCAATGCAAAAACGGCTACAATGACCCCCCGGGGTCAACAGCGACAAATACACAGGCCCCCGCCAGAGCCCGCTGCACCGATGTAGCCCCAGGGCCGGACACCGATGCTCGGGCACCGGGGACGCCCACCCCTCAGGCCCAGACCCGACAGGACCAGAGGACCCGAGCCCCACCAGGCAGCCACCAGGCCGAGCCGACCAACGCCCAAGCGCCCAGCCCCAGATAGTGAGGGTCCCAAGCACGCCCGCAGGCAGAGGAACACCCACCAGGGGGCCACGTGGCAGGAGCGCGACACTAGGTAGCCTCAGAAGTATCAGAGAGGGGGCAGTCCAAGTCCCAGCCTGACACTTAAACATTCATACACAGACACACTCATTCAGACCCACCCTCATCCTCACCCTCAGTCATAGAAAGACAAACAATAACGACACGCTCCAATCATAATCCCGAAGCACACTCTATACCCCCCAGGTCCAAGACATGTGCCTGCTCCCTACATGGGGCAGCCCACATCCAAACCCAGGAGGTAGGCCCATTCATTCTGGGGTGGAGAGTAGCAGACATCCAAGATCCGGCCCACCCCGCGCCCCGCCGACAGGACAGGGCAGGACACTCGAGCCCAAGCAGCCCCAGGGGGAGCGCACTGCCAGTCCCGCCCACGGCAAACCCGCAGGCCCCGAACCCCCCCACACCCCAGCACAACCCCTGACGGCCCACCCCCAGAATGTCCGCCAGGCAACCAGGGGGGTAAGAGAAAAATAAATAAATAATATATATATATATATATATATATATATATAAATAAATA
>JBBPBX010031495.1:0-34493 GCA_038048925.1 Garcialebias charrua
AGAATAACCTCTTTGCAGATGTTCTATTACTTTTAAGCTGCTCCAATGACTTTGAGTCAGCCATTTTGCTTTTTAACAGATTTTCTGCTCCAGCCCTTATTGGCGGTTTTTCACTGTCAAGTGGTTTTCAGTTTTTAATCTGCAGTTTCCCCCCACTTGAAAGGGTAGCTTGCTTTAGAAGATTTTGGACTGGACTTCACTCAATGACCAAGAATCAATCCTTTCTTTTCTTTTATTTTGAAAGTTTGTTGAGGTCAAAACAGGTCAAAACAGGTGAAAAACCTAAGAGTACAAACAAGAAATATTCAAGATAATGTAACTCAATAAGCCTACATCACTTAACACATTCCCAAAATTAAATCCTTTTCAAACTAAAATTTACCCTTGCAATTAAGTATAACACATCCACATATGTGACACCCAAATTCAATTAAAACACATCCACATATGTGACACCCAAATACAATTGAACATATTTTAAATGTTTTTCAGTGATAAGCTTTAGTTTAGTTTAGTTCCCCAGTGATACACTTTGGCAGCTCTAAGCTCCCTTAAATGTACAAAATCACATTTAACAAACTACCTTTAGCTTCCACCTTTCATAATAATACACACTTTAACTGCCCTTTAACATATCATTTGCAATTTGAACTTTGTCACAAGTTTAACAAATTACATTTTTAACCTGAATATAAACATTTTGACATGTTAGTCCACAGTTCCAAATACAATATAATTTAAAGCTCACCGGCTCCTTCTTCCTCCTTTTTTTTTTTCTTGAAACAAGCCTTAGTTCTGCAATATTTTCTTAAGTAAAACTTCTCCCAGCACTTCTCTCCCACATTGTTTGCCTTCTGCTGCCCTGTGAGTGAACACCTTCAAACAAATCATCAAATCATCTGCACCTGTAGCAAAACAGTCTGCTGCCCCCTGGCTGGGAGACACCTCAAACCCACAACCAGTGAGAGATGGGCGGGGCCTGGAGCTCAGTTTGGAGCTCAGCTCAACAGTCATAACCCACAGCTCATGACCATAGATGAGGGTGGGAACGTAGATTGATCGGTAAATTGAGAGCTTTGCCTTTTGACTCAACTCTCTCTTCACCACGACAGACCGGTACAGCGCCTGCTTCACTGCAGACGCTGCCCTATCCGCCTATCGATCTCACGCTCCAGTTTTCCCTCATTTGTGAACAAGACCCCGAGATACTTAAACTCCTGCACTTGGGGCAGGACCTCCTCCCCGACCCGGAGAGGGCATGCTACCCTTTTCCGGCTCAAGACCATGGCCTCGGATTTGGAGGAAATTAGATGTTAATTAAATGGAGAAATTACCTCTCATGGCTATCTCATTCACACAGTCTTCCGGGGCGGCCGTGGCACAGTGGTAATGGCAGTCGACCCCCAATCGGAAGGTCGGAGGTTCGAGTCCCGCATCCGCCCACCATGTGTCGTTGTGTACCTGGGCAAGGCACTTAACCCCGAGTTGCTCCCGGTAGGTCTGGATAGCGCCCTACAAGGCAGGCTACCACTAACGGTGTATGAATGTGTGTATGAATGGGTAGATGGCTCGTATTGTAAAGCGCTTTGGGGCTCCTCAGAGGGGGCTGGAAGGCGCTATATAAATAAGCTCCATTTACCATTTACCATCTTCCTTCAGACTCTTGTTTTCTGCCTGAAACAGCTACAAAAAACAGTAATGTTGCAGAAATACGTATTTCAAGTAAATTAGTATTTCAGCCTGGCTGCTGTTATTGTTCTGCTGGCTCAGCACATGTGTGTTAATGGACATGCGACACAAACATATGCGAGTGGTACAACATATTGCTTCAAGTTCCTGGATGGTTTAAGAGACAAGGCCTTGTCTCTTAAACCATCCAGGAACTTGAAGCAAGCCAAAAAAAACTTGTAGCATATATGGCTTATTTAAATGCTAGAACCTAACCTGCAGTGTTTAACTTGCATCAAATTATCTGCAACGTAACACATCAGTTTTAACTCATTAGCTTAGCTTTTAGCCACAGCAGGTTTTGTTAATTCAAGTGAACAAAGCTAAAACATCTAGCAAATAAACAAAACAGAACCGATTACCTTCAACTTCAAACTGAATGTCCAGTCGTCGTCCAGACCAGTCGACGTCTAATAAAAAGCAAGTTTTATGAGCACTGAGTCCGACACAGGACCTTCTTGTCCGACAGATGAAAACAGGAAATAGCTACATTTGAACAAAGCGTTGATTGGTTGGGACATGATCACATCAGCGTTGCCAGATCTCTAGACCGATAGAAGTGATCAGCTCCTTCAAAACAAGCACAAACAAGCGACTCGCTCTTTCAAAAAAAGCCCCAAAAAAGCACCCCATCCCATTGTGTAAAAAAAGGCAGTTTTAAACAGTATAAACATATTTATTATGGCATTACATATAACAAGCAAAATTATACATTAAAGAACGTATTCAGTCTAAAAAATAAAAATACATTTTGCATTTTTCTCCCATCTGTGGTCGTGGTCAGATCCAGTCTTGAAGAGCACGCTCTTTCTCCTAGCCTGGCCCTCGCCTTCCTGCACAGCTCCGCTCAATTCTCACTAGTCTGAAGCGAAGTGAAGACAGGGTCTGGTTTTAACCAGGCTATCTTTCTCCCAATCTTTATTATATTTTTTTCCATATTTACCCCACTTAGAGCTCATATTAGCGTTGTCTTGTCTAGACATTTCACTAAATTCTTTAGTTTGTAGCAGGTCACTTTTGTAAATGAGCCCTCGAGGCTCAATGAGATTTACCTGACTAAATAAAGGTTGAATGAATGAATGAATAGACAAAGAATAAATAACAATGTTGCATTCGCGTGTAGTCGGATGTCCCGTGAAGAAACACGGTTTTTAATTTTAAACTCACTTTGAAAGTAATTTTCATTAATTTATCATTTTGTTTGCTAAAAACTAACATAGTTGAATGATACAAGATATATATGTTGTGTCACTATATGCTGCTCATGCTGACTCATCATTAATTGCTCGCGCTTATATAGTTTTACCGGCTCTGACTGTCGCTTGCGCCAACTGCACCTGAACGTAACATCCGCCTTGACGTAACATACGTGGAAGGGGGGCGTGACAAACTACCTACCACTCGCATTACTGCTCGACTGAAAAACAAGCACAAATAAGCGACTCAATGTCCGCGAGAAGCCCAAAAAACCGACACAAGCGGCTGATCAAATTTGAAAGCGACTCCAGGGAAAAACAAGCCCAATGCCGCTTGAAATAAGCGGACTTGGCAACTATGGATCACATGCTACTTCCCCCGATAAGCAAAGTAAAGGCCTCTGTTGACTCCTGTAACAGATTCAGCAAATTCTTTGTTGAAAAGGTGGAGCTGATTAGGTACTCCATCCCCCACTCTGCAGTCGACACCTCTCCCACTGTTTCTTGCACAGCAACTCTCAGGCAATTCAAACCTATCTCACTCCCATTGTTAAACAAAGTTGTTGGTCACATGAAACCTTCAGCTAGGCTCCCCCGTTGATCCCATCCCCCATCATTGTTTAAACAGGTAATTCCATCGGTTGGACCCTCTGTTAATATTCTGAATAGTAGCATTGCTATAAGTGTGGTCCCAGATGCCTTCAAACATGCAATGGTCACTCCGTTAATAAAGAAACCTGGTCTTGACACTTCCGCCTGCTCAAATTACAGACCGATATCAAAACTCCCCTTTCTGTCCAAAATCCTCAAAAAACTCATTTCTATTCAGCTAAATCAGTTCTTAAATAAGAACAAAGTCTTTGAGGTTTTTCAGTCCGGTTTCAAACAGCTCCACAATCCTGATGCATGCTCAATAATCCAGGTAGAATAATCTAAAAAAGCTAAGTCTGGTCCTCTGAACAGCTTTGGTTAAGGTTTTCAATGATATTCTTGTATCAAATGATTCTGGTCAGTTTGTGGGGTTTATCTAATTCTAAAGTATAAAATGAGTATACTCTTAGTACACTTAAATAAACTTGTTTTTAGTATATCTCAGACAAGTACCTAAAAAGTATACTTCAAGTCAGATTAGTACACAGCCTTATTTTAAAGTATAAAATAAGTATACTCTTAGTATACTTAAATAAACGTCTTTTTAGTATATTTCAGATAAGTACTTAAAAAGTATACTTCAAGTCACATAAGTACCTAAAAAGTATACTTGAAGTATACTTAAATATACTACTTTTTGGTAAGGGATGTTTAATGACGCTTTCACGTATGTGTTTAGGACCACATTCATGTGTGGACAGGGGGCTATATTTTTTATTTTTATTTTTATGTCTATTTCTTTTCTTCTTCATATGCTTTGATGCTTTGTAGGACTGACACTTGACCTGTGTTGGCTTGTTTCTTATCCGCCCCAGAATTCGTTTTTTGGTTCACTTTGGAACAGAAAGGAGAGATACACACGACAGACGCTCACTTAAAGTTCCAAACCAGTTTAATTAATCATAAGTTAAAAGTCACAGAATACATTTGTTCTATTCCTAACATCCATTACATTTGTTTTTAAAACGTGGACAGTGAGAGAAAGAGAGAGAGAGAGAAGAAGGGAGCAGGGGGGAGAGAGGGGGACAGGGAGAACATACAACCTAATCCGTGCGCTTACTTCTGCCTTGCTGTTTGATGCTGGAAACTTTTTATACCCTTTTGTGGGGGTTCCCTGCTTTAAACTGACTCTTCGGTGGGGGTTTTGTTTCAGAGACTGTTGTCCCCCCTTTATTGCCAGAAGACAGGAAATACCACTGCCTCCCTTCAGCTTGTTCGGGTCTCCCCAAGCCCCTGGGGGATGGGCATCGAGACACATCGATGACTAAAATAAATGTACATTTATTGCCGAGTACTTATAAACATGCACACTCTAATAACCACTAAATGACCAATTAATGTAACTGGACATTAAATTACATTAAAGATCATACCCTACACACATATTTAGAGCTGTTCTTGTTACTTTCTAACTGAACAAACATGCAGAGCCAGAGCTTTCAGTGGACTTCTCCCTTGTCATATCCACAGTATTCCTGAGGGTGTCACTGTATTTGCGAATGTGCATTGAACTTCCTGTCCGACACCGGAAGTGCCTTATTCCATAGGCGGAGTATGGATCGCGGGTGTTTTTGAAAGTTATTTTCATTCATTTTATCGGAGCAAACACAGCTTTTGTTTAAACGGAACGTTTACTGAAATGTCCTACCGGGGTTCAGGTACCTGCTGTGCTGTTCGCGGCTGCACCAACAACCGGACCAAGCTAAATCTTTGGCTAAAACAACAGTGTTTTCAACACGGACCCAAAACAAAGAAAGAGTGTTCCTGCATCCTTCTCTATGGCTGTGTCTGCGCGATCAGGTAACATCTGTAATTTCTTTTTATTCAGGGAGGGTTTATTAATGAGAGTTTTGGATGATTTACTGTCTTAAAATGATATATGTCAGGCGCGACCGGTACTTTTAGCCGAGATAGCTACTAACAAACCTTAGCCGAGAGGCCGGAGCAAACGCGTTCGCTATGTATGTATTTTTAAATTATGTCAGCGCGATCAGGTCACATCTGTAATTTCTTTTTATTCGGGGAGGGATATTAATGAGATTTTTGGAAGATTTACTGTCTTAAAACGATAGATCTCAGATGCTCCCGGTATTTTTAGCCGGGATAGCTGCTAACAAACCTTAGCCGAGAGGCCGGAGCAAACGCGTTCGCTATGTATGTATTTTTAAATTATGTCAGCGCGATCAGGTCACATCTGTAATTTCTTTTTATTCGGGGAGGGATATTAATGAGCGTTTTGGAAGATTTACTGTCTTAAAACGATAGATCTCAGATGCTCCCGGTATTTTTAGCCGGGATAGCTGCTAACAAACCTTAGCCGAGAGGCCGGAGCAAACGCGTTCGCTATTTATGTCGTTTTAAATTATGTCTGCGCGATCAGGTAACATCTGTAATTTCTTTTTATTTGTCCCTCCTCTTTTAACAAAACGAGTGGTGTTCCCACATTTTTAATGAACGAAAACAACAAAGTTTGGACTGTCTTCAACTGTATTACTCGCATGTAAACAAACGGTGTTTCCGGTCAACCGGAAGTCGTGTGCACATTTCGCGCAAAGCATCATGGGACGTAGGAATACTGTGGATATTCTACAAAGTCGTAAAACTGACAGGACAAAGAGGCACCAGCTATATTATCATCCCCAAGCCTCACCAGAACAGATCTGCCTGTGTCCTTTAGTAAATCTTTATCACTCTACAAAAGAAACTGATAATTTGAACACCATATGAAAAACTCCTTCAAAATAAATATAAAACACGAAGAAAAATATATTTTTATTTCACAACAATCCCCCTTTGGACCTCATTCTGCTGAGGTCCATCCCAAAAGAAATAAAATCACACACCTGATACCGCAGCTAAAACGCATATATTCACAATATTCAATCAGTTCTTTTCAAAATCCTCCAAGTTATAGTTTTTTTTAACAAAAACAGTTGTCTCATCACTTCAGGGATCCCGTTTTTCCAGAGTGGACGTGATAAGTCTAACCGTCAAAGACCTTAAACAAGGCACGCAGCAGCACCCGCAGGTTATAAGTATGCCTAAGAAAATAGCCAATGATACCATTATAGATACAAACACCTGTTTCCAGTGACCGAAGATCTTTATCAGCCAATTGTCCAGTGGGTCGTCCAGACCCGAATGAATTTATTAATATGCAAATTGTAGAATATAAGGAAATATATGCAAACTATGAACGATATTAATAGTAAGCGCTTAGGATATTGCAGAATTATGAACCTTGAGTTCCCAAATTCATCCTCCAGCAGTAAGGCAGTTGTCTCCTCGGCTACTTTCGTCTATCAAGGTACAAGAGTTCGAATGCGAGCTCCTCTTGTTGTCCAGCCCAATCCTTTAGCTCCTTCCTGGTTCACGGGCTGGAGCACACTGAACCGTGTGGATCCCCTGGCATTGACACGCACTGCCTGTGGTGTGCGTTCAGCGACCCCCCACGGGTCCTTCCTGACCAGGGCTGTCTGGTCTTGCCTCCCTGGGACTCCGTTGAGAAAACTCCCTCAGCTGGAGCATTTCCAGGAACCACCTATCATAAACAGAATGTGCCACAGCAAACAACACCCAATCAATTATAAATCAGTAGTACAAAGAATGAATCATGCATGTTAGTTGGTTTGGAAGAGGCTTAATCTTCATTAGGGTTAATTATGAGTAGTTTTAAGGCGGTTCATACTTACAAAAAATACTGTACCTTTTCACTCAGCTTATAGCAGAAATTACACACATAACAATAACATCACAAACGGCGGCAGAGCATAATTAAAAAATAACATAGCAAGCGGCAGCAGAGCATAATTAAAAAATCACATACCGAGCGGCGGCAGAGCATAATTCACAAAATATTGTACACCTGTGGTTCTACCCAGCTAACATTGAACGTTCAGACAATGTCCTCTGAACGTTGTCATCAACGTCCTCTGAACGTTTGCAGAAAACGTTCACTGAACGTCCAAATGAAACTCCATAAAACGTTCAGAGAACGTCCCCTGAATGTTCAGAAACTGTCCCCCGAACGTTCAGAGAACGTCCCCTGAATGTTCAGAAACTGTCCCCTGAACGTTCAGACAACGTCCTCTGAACGTTGTCATCAACGTCCTCTGAACGTTTGCAGAAAACGTTCACTGAACGTCCAAATGAAACTCCATAAAACGTTCAGAGAACGTCCCCTGAATGTTCAGAAACTGTCCCCCGAACGTTCAGACAACGTCCCCTGAATGTTCAGAAACTGTCCCCTGAACGTTCAGAAACTGTCCCTTCAACGTTCAGACAACACAAACTTTTCAAGTTCCCAATCCACAGTTTTAAATTGAGATTTATTAGTGGAATCATGATGATATGTAGTTGTGCAAATAACTCTTGGCTATGAATTAATTCTACAGTACTAACATTAAAAATAACAGAGTCGAAAGTTATGATAAAAGAATCAGTTTATTACACATAAAGGCATCAGTATCATAATATAAAACAAATCCGTATATGAATAAAAAAATGCATAACTGGCATCAGTTGTAACAAAATAGGTACAAAAATAGGTACAAAAAGAATCTGTACATGGCATGCTATGCATATGAAAAATATAATGCATCTACTTCAAAACTGCGTTGAGGCAAACAAAGCTAGGAACCACATTTGACCATCCATTGTACAGCAGGAAACATGGTGGAAACCGTTGGTTTAAGGTTTACAAATCACTCCTTACATTTTTCCTTTATCCTCTTTAACATAAATTAAAGGATTAACAGAACAGCATAACACATAAAATGGAAAAGTCCACCTTTGGTACCTTTAAAAAACAAAAGCTTTAGAATTACATTGGAGGGAGCTTATCAACTGGTGGCAAAACAAAATGTACCAGTACAAATCTAAAAGTACACAGCTCACATAGCTTTGGTCTGTACTTAACATTAATTTGTTTTTGTTTTTTATTAACATGCCTTCATTTTTCTTTTGGATTTATAGCTGCAACACTGGCAGTAACACAAGAAATATGAAAGCTATATAAAATTACAGTCCCACCACAAATATGTTTAAAAAGTGTGCTGGTCATAATATTTTAAATAAGTTGATTTATTTCAGTAATTCCATTCAAAAAGTGAAACTTTCATTAAACTGATTTCAAGTTTATTTCTTTTAATGCTGATAATTAAAACCAACAACTAATGACAACCCTAAATTTAGTACCTCAGAAAATTAGACTATTACTTGAGATTAATTAAAAAAATGTTTATAAATGTTGGCCAACTGAGAACTATGAACATGAAATGTACAATATGTACATCTTTGAATACTTAGTTGGGGGTCCTTTTGCAAGGACCATGGTACCATGTTCATACTTTTCAGTTGGCCAACATCTATAAAAATCCTTTTTTTTATTTTTTATCTCAAGTAATGTAATTTTCTGTTACCGGTAATGAATTTAGGCTTTTCATTAGTTGTCAGGGGCGTAACTTTAGGTCTAACATTGGGGGGGTTGTGATTAACAATAAACACGAAAAAATTGTACACTATACGCTTCAGTGTTTAATACGCGTCATCTCTTCTTCTTCTTCTTCGATGGTGTTTACTGGCAGTTTACAAACTCAGTGTATTACCGCCATCAACCGGACGGAGATGTAATTCAAGAGTCTACTTTCAACAAAAAATAAATAAATTAATTAATTAATAAAAATAAAATTAAATCCTTTCAGCTAATTTTGTAACTTTCAAATATTTAACAAGTGCTTTAGTTATAACCTGTGACTGATTTTTCTTCAATAAAGTAACCATTGTCACCGAACTCCCCATTACCCTTTCCAGTGCCTTCCTCTCTTTATTATATTTCTTACAATAAATCAACACATGTTCCACTCCTTCCAGTACCCCACAATTAGAGCAGTCACCTGATGGATGTTTTCCTATTATCTTTAGACCACTATTTAATGTAGTGTGCCCAATCCTCAACTTAATCCATACTTCCTCTCTCCTAGACATTAAACTACTATCGTCACTTAGGAGTACCTCCTTCTGTATGTTATGTAAATGTCTTCCTCTTTCCTCTAAATCCCACCTCTCCTGCCACATATCATTTATTTTATCTTTAACAATTATTTTTATTTCTGCTTTACTTAATGGGACATCATATTCAATTTCTCTTGCTGTATACGCGTCATCTCCACGCGACGCGTCAGCTTTGTCCTGATCAAGATGGCGGCGACAGGACCCAGCTAGTACGAAGAACTTCACAAAGAAACACGGTAAAAACAATTATTTCTTTGCGAGAAAAAATATATTACTAAGCTGACTTTATAGAAGACGTGTTCTTGAGTTTAACGAAATGTTCAAATCGGCTGGATTTAAAAAAAAAAAAGTTCGCTGATTTTTATGCAGGCGCCAGGCGGGTCAAACCGGACGCTTTCTTTCTTTAAATTTAGCTAAATAAACGCTTAAAAATATACAGTATTTCTTCGCTGACTTATGGGTGATAGTAGACATACTCCTGAGTTTGACGAAATGTTCAAATCAGCTGGATTAAAAAAAAAAGTTCGCTGATTTTTATGCAGGCGCCAGGCGGGTCAAACCGGAGCTTTGTTTCTTTAAATTTAGTTAAATAAACGCTTAAAAAATATATTTCTTACCTCACTACAGCAGACGGGCTCCTGAGCTGAACCAAATGTGAAATCAGCTGGATTTAAAAATCCGCGGTGTGGTTTATGAGTGGTATCTTGCAAACAAAAACAGCGAACCTCACAGCTAATAGCAGCTACATCCATAGCAAGGGGCAGGCAGCGACAGAGTCAGTCAGACCAAAGGAGGCCTTTTTCGGACACATGCATGTAGAAACTTCTGGGCAACTTCATGAGCAGCTCCGTGACTCACGTGACTTCCTGTAGC
Source organism: Garcialebias charrua (assembly GCA_038048925.1). Lineage (NCBI taxonomy): Eukaryota > Metazoa > Chordata > Actinopteri > Cyprinodontiformes > Rivulidae > Garcialebias > Garcialebias charrua. Next base: position 10,461 of record JBBPBX010031495.1, read on the forward strand.
CGGTGAGATGGGTGATACCAAATTATTTGCAGGGGAGGGGGTCAGTCCTCAGGGAGTTTGTTAAAAACATGCAGCAATTTTACTAAAAAATTTGAATGAATAAAGAAAATCAATTATTGATGTAAGATATGTATAATGACGAAATTATGTCATTTTATTGGGGGGGTTGAAATGACCGGATCAAATTATTGTGGGGGTCAAAACCCCCACAACCCCCGTGTAATTACGCCTATGTTAGTTGTCAGTTATAATCATCAACATTAAGAATTTTTTTTTAAATATATCAGTCTGTGTGAATGAATATAATATACAAGTTTTACTTTTTGAATGGAATTACTGAAATAAATAAACTTTTTCATATTCTAATTTTATGACCAGCACCTGTATTTGCATCTCTCCCCCCAAAAAATGTGTTCCTCAGTTCTGTGTGAGCCCGTGTCCTCCACTTCTTTGTGGCACATTTTAAATGTCCTGTGTGACCCTCCACCTCCACTTCTTGTGGTGCATTAAATGTCCAGTGTCCACTTCTTTGTGGTGCATTAAATGTCCAGTGTGAAAGCCTCACCTCCACTTCTTTGTGGTGCATTAAATGTCCAGTGTCCACTTCTTTGTGGTGCATTAAATGTCCAGTGTGAAAGCCCCACCTCCACTTCTTTGTGACACGTTTTAATTGTCCAGTGTGAGCGCATGTCCTCTACCCTTTTTGCATGTTTTAAATGCTCTGCAGCATGAGTCCTTATAAAATCCTCTCTTGCCGCAGAATCCCCATTCATGATTCCATCTGCATTTGCAAAAAAACAAACAAAAACAAAAAAGAGTAATTAGTCATATGCAAAGGCAATCTGGAAAATGCACAGTGCCTTGCTGGGGTCTCCCCTATAACTGGATTAATAAATAATAATAAAAACATCCATCCCAGCAAATGTTGATAGGTGGCTTGTTCACCGTCAGTAAGGAAGAACAATCTGTTGAGCGATCTGGTTCAAGTTCAGAGTTATGTGAAATGTGAACATCCAATTCAGAGGGAAAATCATAAGAATGATTGGCATGATGGTCTGAATGAATACTGCCATGATCATCATCTGAAAAGGACCCATTTACAGGAATATCTACAGTTTCTGCATGGTTCATTGGTGCCATCATCATGAAGAGAGTCAGAACTTTCAAGTGATTCACTGTGTTCACTATGCATGGCAATGACTTCATGCTGAAATGCAGGAGAATTTTTAACAAAATCTTGAGAATCATCTTGGTCATCATCTAAACACTTAAATTTCCGCTTGGCAACAAGATGAGTTCGTCTCCAAAGAGTAGATTTAGGAACAGAATAAATGTTTTTTGCCATTGTCAATGAGAGTTTAACCCTAACCCCAAGCCTCAGTTTCAGTTCCACCACTTACTGGACAAACAGGTTTAACAATGTCAATCAAAACAGTTTGTTCACATGCAAATGAGGAACATCAGCCTGACGGTCATTAGAGGCCTTGATGACTCACAGGGTGCTCATGCAATAACAGCATTGGGGGATGGGGGGAGGGACAACAGAAAAAGGTTAAAAAAGTAAAAATAATCTTTCCACTTGAACGTCTTCAAGTTTCTTCACATTATCCAGCACATTCCCACGTTTATCCAGCACATTATCCAGCTGAGTGAACTCTTTCTATCTGTATGGTTCAAACCGTTCAGAAGCTTTGTGTTTGCTTTAAACACTCACCGGTCTCAGAGTTTATGTAGTTCTTGTCAGTTGATCTGTTGAGAGTCGCTGCGTAAGTGACCTCCACAACCTGGACGTGTTCGTTTCTCTCTTCCTGTTCGGCGACCACGAGCACTGGAAGAGGGATTCAGGCACCGTCATAGGACTCCTAAACCCAAACCCGATGAAACAGAGAGATGGGAATGACGGGGTGAGCTGCGTTCTGTTTTAAAGTTCCAGCAGAACCACAGTCTGACGGTTACAGAACATCTAGAACTGATGCTGAGGAAACAGCTGCTCTGGAGAAAGTTTTAGCTTTAGAAGCAAAACTCAAATATTTTTGAGGCTAGCTAACTCTGAAATTAAGTAAAACATCTGAAGTTGCAGTTCAAAAGCCTTAAACCTGTCTTGGTGTAACTTGGAAGCAGCTTATAAATTATAATTAATTCAGAATAATTTAATGAGCAAACACAAACCTTCATTATTCAACTGGGGTTAGGAGCATAAGGCCTCAAGCCCTTACCTTTCTTGTTGGTATCTGCTGACCAGGGATTTGGATTTGGTTCAAGCATCAAGATCCAGCTGCAGGGCGGTGCTCCTCTGTTTTGAACCAAACAAAGTAAAATGGTGGCAATGATGGGAAACCTTCACCACAAGGCATCCTGGGAGAAATCAAAGGGCCAATGAAAGGGCCTCCAACCAACAGTGGGGGTTGTGATTGCCCACCCTCAACTGTCACAGTGTTCAATCAAACCACCAGAACAACAAGGTTTTGCTTCTGGGGGGATAAACAGGAGTTAATGGAAGCCATTTTCTGGCACCAGAGAAGTACTCTAGCTGGTTCCAGAGTTTAACTGAGAGAAGTACTGTGGGAGAATAGAGGGCCCTAAACCCTCTCTTAAACATCTAACTAACAGAAGTGTACAGTTTTTTACAACAACGCAGAAATAGAGATTTGGTGATAAATAATAACAACCATTATGTTTGTACTACTGTATACTCTTTAAATTAAATCACACCAAACATGTTTTTTCACATTGAATGTCTAGAGTGAACGTTCAGACAACATTCAGACAACATTAGAAGTGCACTTCAAAACAAAAATAGAGATTTGGTGATAATAATTAATGACCATTAAAGTTTTAAAGATTAAAAAAACTAATTCAATAAAAATATGCCACTGGTTTTTTTTTTTCTCACAGTAAGCAAACATTCAGAAAACGTCAGTGCACTTCATATCAAGACAAAAATAAAGATTTGGTGACAATAACCATAGCTTTTAAATATATAAAAAAAACTGATTAAATGATCACAGCAAACATTTGTTTTTCACAGCAATTGATAGTTTACAGTGATAAGACAAAATCAGAAGGGCAAACTTTTTATAACAAGACAAAAATAGAGATCTGGTGACAATAACAACCATGTAATTATGGTTATAGATAAAGAACCCATATGAGTGGGGGTCTCGTACGTGGGCCCATTGCTCTATTGAAGATATAAAGACTGATTAAAGAAGTCACAGTAAACATGATTGTCATGTCAAGTGAATGTTCATAGTGAACGTTCAGACAATGTTCAGACAATGTCAGAAGTGCACACCTTTTGTAACAAAACAAAAATAGAGATTTGGTCATAAATAATAACAACCATTAAAGTGTCAAAGATGTAAGAAATAAGTGAATGAAATTACACCAATTTTTTTTTCTTACAGTGAGTGAACGTTCAGCGTTAACGTTCAGGAAACGTTCAGACAACGTTCAGATAATGTTCAAACAATGTTCAGACAATGTTCAGATAATGTTCAGACAATGTTCAGACAATGTTCAGACAATGTTCAGACAATGTTCAGGCAATGTTCAGGCAATGTTCAGACAATGTTCAGGCAATGTTCAGGCAATGTTCAGACAATGTTCAGACAATGTTCAGGCAATGTTCAGACAATGTTCAGACAATGTTCAGGCAATGTTCAGGCAATGTTCAGACAATGTTCAGACAATGTTCAGACAATGTCAGAAGTGCACACTTTTTGTAACAAAACAAAAATAGAGATTTGGTCATAAATAATAACAACCATTAAAGTTTCAAAGGTGTAAGAACTAATTGAATGAAATTACACCAATTTTTTTTTCTTACAGTGAGTTACCGTTCAGCGTTAACGTTCAGGGTTAACGTTGAGGCAACGTTCAGACAACGTTGGGTCCTGAACATTCGACATTCGACCTTTAGACGACGTTCACTGAACGTCATCTGAACATTTGCTTGCTAGCTGGGTATACACCTTTTTCCTGAGTCAATAAGTCACATGTCGTCTAGTCAAGTCAATTGCTATAAATCTACAGAACCATCATATTTCTAAACATCCTCTGATCAGGTCCACTTCAGGTTTGAGTGGTTTGAGCCTGCAGGCAGGAAACATTTCCAAGGGGGGTCCCCCATCCTGCTACACACACTTTCACAGAGGGGAAAAAAAACAGTGTTGTTAATTGCTCATTCGAAATATGCTTGCATCAATACTCCTTCCCCCATGACATGATTAAAGAAAATAAAACGTTCAAGACCGATGCCGCCTCAATATCAACGCAAGTGAACTTTGTTTATAACGCCAATTTATCAGTTATCCTTATTATTCTTTGTATACCAAAATGTATTTACCATCTTTTAGTTAATTAGTTATTTCTAGGAACATTTTTCGGCCTAGTTGTTTCTAGGAAACATTTACAATCTAGTTATTTCTAATTAGTTATTTCTAGGGACCAATTTCAACCTTTCTATTTTTAGAAACATCTGTCAGCCCCTTAACCCCCTTTTGAAACAAAACCCTACCTTGTTTCAATTATGCCAAAGTTGTTTGGTTGTTAAATTGGAAATTGTGTCTAAATTTACCATCCTTTAACCTGAACACTAATGTCAGGATCCCAGAAAAATGTTTCCTAAAACCCAGCCTATTGCCACCTCTAATTTGGTTTTCACAACCATATAGCTAACTATAATCTACGATATCATCTCATTTTCTTTAAAATTATAATCATTTACCAAAATGTACCCCTTGTGACACATCAGAATCCCAACATGCACTCCGCCAAGGATAACTGCAAAAACAGAAATATAAAAGTTAACTCGTTTTAGGGTCTGGGATCATTTCCCTTGCATTTCTTAAGCTTCACCACAGAGTTACAGGAACCAGAAAAAGCAAGTCGTCAGATCCACCTGAGCACAGTATAACTGAGAATCATGAGGCCCGCGCTAGCAGGCCCTAAATGTCGCCTATGTGTTTCATTAAAAATTTATCATAGCAACTGTAGTTTTGATCCCGGCTACTAAGATCAACGACAGATCCTCACAGATCGATATGGGGTGCGGCCTTTGCTGGTGTGAGTGACTTCAGGACCATTTGTTCTCTTGTCTGTTTGGAGACCGTGTTCAGCTTTCTCTTGTTCCAGCCCCCAGTAAGACGTTCACTGGGTTCTGATTCTCGTCCGGACCCCCCAAATCCGGACCGTATATCCTGGCCATTTGTGTCTGATGACCATGTTTTGACAGTTCTTTGAGAAAGTCTTTGCCTCTGCTCGGCTGAAAGTTTTTGTGGACAGTCTTTTGTTCTTTCTGTGCCTTTGTTGTTTTCAGTCGTTCCTTGCGTATGCCCCTCAAAGTTCTTGAGCAAGGTTGCATATGAGTTTGTTCTTCCCAGTGAAGTCACAGTGAGTCAGTTTCTGGACACACCTTCATATTAAATCTGATCCGATCTGATCAATAACCACAGTAGCTGAGATTCAAAAGTCAGATGCTGCATGTGTTTTGACAGAGGCCTATCTTAATGCATATTTACCATTATGTGTTCTGTATAGATGAGGTGGGATTTATAAGACTCGCTCTTGCCGTTCCATCAACACTGTTCAATGAGGCTATTTAAAAAATTAAAAAATCATTAACAGACCAGGATCAAATTAATTTTCTGTTAACAAGCTCTATTATGGATCCTTCGACGGAGGCATCTTTTAATCTGATCTGCACAACAGATCCAAAACATTAGTTTACCTAAAAGTGAAATAATCAATTTACCCTGAAATCAAAAAATACTGTAGCCTACTTTTATTTCAGAAAATATAATTTACTATTTCCTAAGACCCCCTTGCTAGTATACAGTCTATGATAATTAGCCAATTCCTTGAGCCTTCTAAGATCTGCCTACTTGTTGGATTTATTTATGTATCGTGTGTATTTTCATGCCCTCCTAAATTGTCAATTTGAAATTATTAAGCTCAGTGGCTCATTTATTCAAAGTAAAATGTGGGCTCTTTCACTTTGGCCTGTTGTTCCAGGTATATAACTATTAGTCCAGGGGTGTCAAACTCATTTTGATCTGGGGGCCGCATACAGCTTAATCTGATCTCAAGGGGGTCAGACCAGAATACTCATTCCAAAAGTCCATTTTTTTTCTTTGTATTAGTGCAAAGAATAAATAAATTATAAAAGTATCAACATTAAATTAATTGTCCTTTTACACTTTTACTCAGTTTAACATTTAAGTGCATTACATATTAAAAAACTGATCAGTGATTGCACGTTTTAAAACATTTATTCAACAAACTGTTTTGTTAAATACCCTGATGCATGCTCAATAATCCAGGTAGAGAAATCTAAAAAAGCTAAATCTGGGCTTCTGGACATACAAAAAAAACAGTTCTGTTAAAACCCTTTCCTGCATGTTAAAAGTGCATCAAAATTTAGAAATGAATGAATTTTAAATCCATTTTCCACATCTAGGAAGCAACTGTGAACCCATAAATTGAGCTTCGAGCGTAGCTGTTTTATTACTGCAGATTTTTAAGAAAATAGCGTTTATTATTTTTTTTCTTTATTTTTTTTATAATTCAGATTCATCTGCGGGCCGACTAAAACCCCCTGGCGGGTCTTTGTCACCCCTTAGTCGATTTTTAAAGTCCAACTCTCCACTTATTATAAATTGAGATTCAATTTATGTCCCCAATAGATTAAAATTAAATATGTATTCATTTAAGACCTGTCTGTGAGGGCTACTCCCTCCTTAGCACTTTGAGATTTCCATTAATAAAAAGTGCGTTATAAATTGAATTCATTACTATTATTATTATTATTTATTTTTCTTCAAACCCCAATCTGTCCTCTTCTTTTATTCATCTGACTCCAAACAGTTATTAAACTCTGTACCTGCATCCCTTTACTTTTATTAAATGTTTCAGAACGAATAACCCAACTGGATGACTAAATTAAAAAATAAAAGTGACTCCGACCTGTTTTTGGCTTTTCTAGAAATTATTATGCTCCTGTCTGCAGTACCTTTTTTCGTCCATCAGGGGTCTCCATTATACTCAGGCTCAAAACTTTCTGTAGAGCTCTTTAGTTGCCCCCAGACAATAATGCGTATTAATGTCTATGGTTCCCCCCAGTACTGACGCCACAAAGCTGTGAGTGCCTGTTAGACGCTACAGTATTCAACAATAGAGTGACTTATTTTGTTTATGATGGGTGTACGATAATCCTACATTTCTCACCTGGCAACCCTGCTCAGGCTGTACAGGAAACGACTGTCTTTTGCGTCCCCATAGTTGCCAAATCCGCTTATTTCAAGCGGCATTGGGCTTGTTTTTCCCTGGAGTCGCTTTCAAATTTGATCATCCGCTTGTGGCGGGTTTTTATTTTCGCTTCTCGTGGACATTGAGTCGCTTAGTTGTGCTTGTTTTGAAGGAGCTGATCGCTTCTTTCGGTCTAGAGATCTGGCAACCCTGCCCGGTCGATGCTCACAAGACGTGTACATTCACTGGAGCTATTCACAAAAATACGTCTTCCAGATTGGTAATCCACTTTCTCTGCTTCTTATATTGGAGAGTGTAAGTATGATGCGTTCGGTTCTACCTCCTCACGTCCTATACACAAATTATAAGACGACGACGTCTCGTGAACCAGTCGGACTATAGTGGCTCGTTAGCTTTGCTGTTAGCTGCTAAATTCGTCTACAAAAACCAACTTTGGATTATTTAAAGTTGATATTGTTTATCTACACGACGCGCCACTGTACGCTTTGTTAGCGAATCCGATGTGAGCTGTCTACCGTTACAAAGTTATAAGATGTCCGCTGTTAGGCATATGCTATGCTAACGGGAGGTTCACTGCAATTTTCCAACTTTCCCGTTTGTCTAAGTGTTATAACCTAAAATTATTGAGATAGAATGTCATAATCCTTTTTGATCAATCCTTCCAATTGTGACGGTTCATTCGGCCCTAATTAATTTAACTCGAACTATCCGTAAATATTTTATTTGTTTATTCAAAAAACTGTTACCAATCCTGAGGCCTTCTAGCCTGGTTAAAACCAGACCCTCGTTCAGAGCTGAGCTGAAGTTCTATTTTTTCATTTCACCCACATTCACGCTGTAGAAAATGATCTCGTCCTGTTAAAATGGAGAAGTGTAAACCGTTTTAATGTAATGTTTATTTTTGTGTTTCAGGAACCCAGCACCAACTCCTGAGGAGGTGGAGAATTCGTTTATTACTCTATTAACTGCTGTATCTAAATAAAACTGTTCTAACTTCAGCGCCTCAATGTTTGTTTCATATTTAATCTTCAGATAGCTTGTGACAAGTTTAAGAAGAAAAATCAATCCATAAATATGTCATACAGGCAAAAAAAAAATACAGTAATCATTATTTTCCTCCTTCCATTTTTGAATTCTTTAAAGTCCATGACTCACCATGTTTTCAAATTGCATCGCCATTATTTATTTGTTTATTTAAAAATAATACAGGAGCGTTTATTTATATTGTAGAGAAATAACGGTAAATGTGTTATTTCATGATTTATAGCAGATTTTTAGCAAAAGCTCCGGGAAGATCTGCCCCTCTCTTTTTCTCTCCCCGTGGGTCAGGAGTTCAGAAGGTAGCCGCACAGCAGAGCTCTGAGCGCACGTGCCCCGTGCTCTCTGGACAGAACCGAGCCCTGAGTCAACGAACAGAACAGGGGTAACAGCAGAACGGGGAGCCAGGGAGAAGACGAGAGAGGCCGCGCGGCTCATGCTCCTCTCTGCGCAGAAGCTGAGAGGCTCTGAGAGCAGCGAGCAACAGTCCGCAGGGTGTTATATCTTATTAAAACGTCTATAAAATAAATAAAAAATAAAAACAGAGCACTGGTCCAGTTGTACACACAAATGCACCAAGAAATATGCAGTTTTAACTCCCATTTTTTAAAGATATGTATGGGAACAATTAAATAAATAACAAGTAGGACCGTGGTTTTATTGAGGCAAAAAATATTATGATATCAAGGTATTTTACTTAATAATTTCTGTATATAGCCTGTTTCAGCTTTTTCAGCTAATTCTACATTTTTAATCCAACTTTTCAGCCTAATTTAGCAAAACCATGCTCTTGTTTAGCTATTTTTTATTTATTTATTTATCATTCTAATTAACTTAAACTGTTTATTTTCATTAGACCAGTGTTTTTCAACCTTTTTGGAGCCAAGGCACAGTGTTTTCACTGAAAAAATCACGAGGCACACCACCAACCAGAATTGTAAACAGAGATACTGTACTCTGTATCCGCCTATATTAAATATATAGTCATTCTTATCATAGTGTCTTGGATAGAAATGAAATAAACACAGAAATGTATTTTTATCATATTTTATATTTCTTATTTCAATGTGGTCTTGTGACTGTTACATGCTCAAAGCAGCAAGGGGCGATATGTACCATTTAAGTTTACCGGTATATATATATATATATATATATATTATATATTTATTTATTTATTTATTTATTTTTTTGGGTACTTCATTGTGTATTTTATGAGTGTGGACAAAGTCAAACACTAAAGCTGTTTAGAAAACCACTTGGTTTCTAAACTTAAAAATATTTAGATCACAGATCAAAAAGAGCCTGTATCATTTTAAAGGAAAAAATATGTTGTTTCAAAATTTCATAGCGTCTACAAATCCCCCCCAAAAAATTGGGATAAAACCATTTTTCCCACTGTGCCGTAGTAAGTGGACCACTTATAGCTTTGGCCCCCTCTCGGTCCCCCCAGCAATAAAAGTCTAGCTCCGCCACTGGTCCAGAGCAGCACAGCGCTGCAGAGAGAGAAAGACAAAGAGAGCCACGCGCAGTTTGGAGAGCAGAGACAAGCCACCCAGGTGAGGCAGGCAAGCTGACGTGACATGGCAGGAAACCATTATTTTAGAACATAAAAAAGGATTTAGTATTCTGTGACTAATTTTATTCTATTTTTAACTGGTCCAGGTGGAACTCTCGGATTATTTTATCAGCGAAAGTCAGCGCGTTTTCCTCAATTCCTCACCCCCAGTCCCGCCCTTACTTATTTAATCTCGAATTATAAGTAAGTCTAAATTGTCACTGTTTTAAACTAGTCACCACTCTAGTAAGTTTACAGTTAAACTTGGTCTCAGAGTTACAGGGTCAGCGGCGAATAAATTATTTATTTATTCTAAAACCCCGACCCCTCTGTTCCAAACGCCCGTCGGCATTTGGGAGGCTCGACCATTGCGTGTTTTTACCTGGGACTTGGGTATTATTATTTACTTCACGTATACGTATACTTGTCTTATTTCCTTATCTTAATGAGTCCAACACACTGAGTTAAAATTTGCCTATTAATGTCCAATCACAGATTTCGTTTAAACAGGAATCTGCTTACCTTTTTTGTAGAGGTGACCGGTCACTGATCAGTGCTCTCCCTCATAGCAGTGGACTCCGTCGCGGATCCGCATTCTTACCTGTTAAGATCCGCGCCGCGGATCTGCGGTTTGCGCGTCCGGAGCAGATCCGGAGCAGATCCGCCCAGCATGCCAAATAACCGACCCCCCCCCACTGTCAGGATAACGGACCCGGCACGGATCTGTGAGCCTTAAGTGCTCTTGTGCTCTGGGAACATGACCCCACACGGATCCGTGCTCCGCGCCGTAGGCGGATACGCTCTCCAGGTGGAGCTAGTGACAAAGGCCAGCATAAACACGCTCCATGTCCCGCCCTCTAGGCGGCCCAAAAAGTAGTATATGCAAGTATCCTTAAAGTATACTAATTTTAAACTAAAAAAATAAGAATATACTTTCAAGTTTACTTTTTAGGTACTTATCAAAAGTATACTTAGCCAAGTTTATTTTATACAATACTTGACTTATACTAAAAATAAACTAAAACTCTTAAGTATACTATATACTTCTGTTTAAACTTTTGGCCAAGGTAATTTTATACAAAGTATTTTCACACTGGTTTATTTTTAGTACTTCTGTTTTAAACGTTTTGTCAGTTTTTTGGAACATATATATATATATATATATATATATATATATATATATATATAGTATATTGTTATTATTATTATTGAGCATGCATCAGGGTATTATTATTATCATCATTATTACTATCATTATTCAATTTTATTCTGCGTTACTCCAGGCGTGAAACAGAAGTTGCTGCTTTCTGCCATTTTTCTGTTTGTGATCTTCATTCTTCATGCGTTATGTTTGGATTGGGGTTAAAACGTGATCATGTACGTCTCAACCAATCAACGCCACTCTTGCTTGTCAGGTTGCATGTGAACCAATCAACGCCACTCTTGTTTATTGGGGAAGTAGCATGTGATCATATTCAACCAATCAACGCCTCTTGCTTCGCGCCCTTCGTTCAAATGTAGCCATTTCCTTTCCAACTGTTGGACAAGAAGCTGTTGTTGTGTTGGACTTAGCGCTCGTAAAACTTAGACGTCGACTGGTCTGACACTGGACGACGACTGGACATTCAGTTGGAAGTTGAAGGTAATCGGTTCTGTTTGTTTATTTGCTAGCTGTTAGCTCTGTTCACTTGAATGAACAAAACCTGCTGCTGGATGTCTTTTCAAAAGAGACAAGGCCCCGCATCCACGCGTTTGCGTCGCATGTCTGTTAACATGCGCTGACCAGCCAGCAGAACAATACAGCCAGGCTGAAATACTAGTTTACTTGAAATACGTATTTTTGCAACATTACTGGTTTTGTAGCTGCTTCAGGCAGGTTTCTGCTGCAGCGAGGTCCTACTCGGTTTCTTTATGCTTCAAAACATGACACAGAGTCGTTCTAACTAGCGTGAGAACATCCAACTTGTTTAATTTGAAGTTTCCACTCGATAGAACATGATGAGAGTCAGAAGATGAAGCACAATAAATAAAGTTTGATTCAACGTGTCCCTGAAACAGTGGTGGGCCTCCGACCGCTAGGTAGCGCTATTGCGCTATTCCGCTTTTAGCGTAGCTAAATAATTTGTTAGCTTTACAGTGGATTGACTAAGTTTTATAATTCATAAGCGGATTTATGCTATTTTTATTTAAAATGCAGTACCGCTAATAACTATTTATCTATCAGTAAAAACGAAATAACGTATTTACGAGCAGCGCCGGATGTGGTCCGTCACAAAAAAGCGTCCCCCTCAGTCTCTTGGTGTGTGCTCTCTCTCTAGCAGTTAGCAGCCAGTGTGTTACTCTGGAGCCTTATTGCTTGTTTTCGAAGAGTCAGACGAAGACTTTTTAACATGGAGGGTGAACTTATGGATGTTTCTCAGGGCCTACGCGACGCGTCTGGATTTAACACTAGGAATACCAAACATATGTACTTGTACATATTTTACATATAGCTCCCATGGGAGACTGTAAAATGACAGATTGAGGAATTTGCATTCAATTAGGTTTGTGTGACCCCCTGGGGCTGAAGTCTTTTGTGTGCTCAAAACATCCCCCCAGTAGCATAAACAAAACATCTCCCCCATATTCCAACAACAACATTCCTTCTGTAGGTTGAAAGTGCAGCTTTTTACAACACAGACCAAACTTTTGGAGATGTTGATGACTCTGCAAATGTCAACGCTAGAAACTTCAGTTTATTTTATAGATACTGTATACGTTTTATACTTTTTATACTACTATGCAAAAACTCAGGACAGTATTACACTTTTATTATTTCATTTTATGCTTATGTTCATTGGGTGTTTGGTGTTTTAGGGGTGTTTGGTGTTTCAGTGTTGGTGTAAATTTTCATACTTTTATACTATTATGAAAAAACTCAGGACAGTGTTACACTATTTTACTATTTTATGCTTATGTTTATTAAATGTTTTAGTGTTTAGTGTTTAGATGGTTACTGTTGCACCGAGGGACTGAGAGAAACGCAATTTCGGTCCTGTGTATGTCCTGTACATATTGCAGTTCTGACAATAAAGTTGACTTTGACTGCCTCTAAGCGAGCAGGTCCCCGGTTCAAATCCTGGTCCGGGGGCCTTTCTGGGTGGAGTTTGCATGTTCTCTCCGTGCATGCGTGGGTTTTCTCCGGGTGCTCCGGTTTCCTCCCACAGTCCAAAAACATGCATGTTAGGCTGATTGTTAACTCTAAATTGACCCTAGGTGTGAGTGAGACAGGTCCCTCTTGTAAATGAGTCCCCGTGGCTCAACGAGTCCAGCCTGTATAAATAAAGGTTGAATGAATGAATGAACAAACTGATATGGAGAGAACACAAATTCTGTAAGAATAAAAATACTAAATCTATTACAGTACTGTACAAAGTCAGAGACCCATTGAATGATAAAGCTCTGTATTTGTTGTATAACACAATCATTTTTCCACACTCAAAAGTATGAATGTTTACATGAAAACTGGAGTGAAACAACTTTATTCAATTTTATTTCACTCAGCATGTAGCTTGCAGATAGGCAGATAGGCAGCCGTGGCATAGTGGTAATGGCACTCGTCCACCGATCGGAAGGTTGGAGGTTCGAATCCCGTTTCCCCACACCATGTGTCGTTGTGTCCCTGGGCAAGACACTTAACCCCGAGTTTCTCCCGGTAGGACTGGATGGCGCCTTGCATGGCAGTCTGCCGCTACCGGTGTATGAATGTGTGTATGAATGGTTGGATGGTTGGTATTGTAAAGCGCTTTGGGGCCCCTCATAGGGGGCTGGAAAGCGCTATATAAATAAGCTCCATTTACCATTTGTCCTTCGTCCAGGAAGGACAAAGATGCCTTCCTGACAAAACCGCCGTTCACATAAAGCGCATGTGTCTCCGCGGAGAAACTTATGAACCGACACGGTCCATAGCAGGGTTTCCAGGCCGAAGGCCTGTAAGTCGATGTCCTCGTAAGTCGGGGACCACCTGTACAATCCCGCCGCCTTCAGATAAAAGTGACCAATGCAATCCCGCCTTGACCGTGGAATAGGTGATATTTAGTATTTTTATTCTTACAGAATTTGTGTTCTCTCCATATCAGTTTGTTCATTCATTCATTCAACCTTTATTTATACAGGCTGGACTCGTTGAGCCACGGGGACTCATTTACAAGAGGGACCTGTCTCACTCACACCTAGGGTCAATTTAGAGTTAACAATCAGCCTAACATGCATGTTTTTGGACTGTGGGAGGAAACCGGAGCACCCGGAGAAAACCCACGCATGCACGGAGAGAACATGCAAACTCCACCCAGAAAGGCCCCCGGACCAGGATTTGAACCGGGGACCTGCTCGCTTAGAGGCAGTCAAAGTCAAAGTCAACTTTATTGTCAGAACTGCAATATGTACAGGACATACACAGGACCGAAATTGCGTTTCTCTCAGTCCCTCGGTGCAACAGTAACAATCTAAACACTAAACACTAAAACATTTAATAAACATAAGCATAAAATAGTAAAATAGTAAAAAAGTGTAACACTGTCCTGAGTTTTTTCATAATAGTATAAAAGTATGAAAATTTACACCAACACTGAAACACCAAACACCCCTAAAACACCAAACACCCAATGAACATAAGCATAAAATGAAATAATAAAAGTGTAATACTGTCCTGAGTTTTTGCATAGTAGTATAAAAAGTATAAAACGTATACAGTATCTATAAAATAAACTGAAGTTTCTAGCGTTGACATTTGCAAAGAGTCATCAACATCTCCAAAAGTTTGGTCTGTGTTGTAAAAAGCTGCACTTTCAACCTACAGAAGGAATGTTGTTGTTGGAATATGGGGGAGATGTTTTGTTTATGCTACTGGGGGGATGTTTTGAGCACACAAAAGACTTCAGCCCCAGGGGGTCACACAAACCTAATTGAATGCAAATCCCTCAATCTGTAATTTGACAGACTGTGGTAAGTGTAGTACTCATCTGAATATTCTGGTATTCCTAGTGTTAAAAATAGAATTTCGCCACATTAGCACTCTTCAAAATGGCGTCCGCGATGGCCAAAGAAGCCAGGATTTTACAACAAAACACGGTAAAACAATTATTTCTTTGCTGAGAAAAAATATATTTCATAGCTGACGTTATAGCACAAGTTTTTCTGAGCTTGAGAGTTTCACGAAATGGTCAAATCTGCTGGATTTAAAAAAGTAGTTCACCATTAGGACTCTTCAAAATGGCGTCCGCAAGGCAGCAAACTTACATACTCAGGGAATCACAAGGAACTCAGGAGACAGAGGCAACAGGAGGAGACAATGCCAGGACAATGATAAACACAGAGATACAGACTTATTTTTGATTTGATGTTCATTCATTCATTTTAAAAGAACAATACAAAACAGTTTCATCAGATACAAGGATGAATAGACTTTTAGCTGAATGGATGGATGGATAGACAGTTAGCTGGATGGCTGATCTTTAACAAGTTC
This sequence comes from Garcialebias charrua, assembly GCA_038048925.1. Lineage (NCBI taxonomy): Eukaryota > Metazoa > Chordata > Actinopteri > Cyprinodontiformes > Rivulidae > Garcialebias > Garcialebias charrua. The sequence continues at coordinate 25,826 of JBBPBX010031495.1, forward strand.
TAAAATCATTAAAATTTAACCTCAGCTTGTGCCTCTGACCCAACAGAACCTCCTTCAGCAGCAGAACCCTCTGTGGTTCTCTGACTTCATCAGTCTGCAGGACTTCATCAGTCTCTCTCCTGGTTCTGGAGGAGTTCTGACCCACTCTTCTTTCCATTGTTGCTTCAGTTTTTTGAGGTTTCTGCTCAGCTCTCTGAAGGTTTCAGGTTCAGGTTCTGGACTCTGACTGGGCCGTTGATTTGATTTGATGTTTATTCATTCATTTTAAAAGAACAATACAAAACAGTTTCATCAGATACAAGAATACAAGTAGGATAAAATGAAAGGAGCAGAAAGAAGATGAAATCTTATTATATCTGCCCCTTATTTATTTCACAGTTTGTTCAACCAATGATAACCTTCAAACTACATCACAAAATGAATAACTCTACTTAATTTTTCTAACTGTAATACACAAACACACTAAGCTTCATCATATATAGTTTTTGAGCAAGTCCTTTAAGACCTTTTTCTTAAATGTATACATTGGGCAGCACGTTGGCACAACTGGTAGAGCTGCTGCCTCTCAGCGAGAAGGTTGCCGGTTCAAATCCCGGTCCGGGGCCTTTCTGGGTGGAGTTTGCATGTTCTCCCCGTGCATGCGTGGGTTTCCTCCGGGTACTCCGGTTTCCTCCCACAGACCAAAAAACATGCTTGTTAGGCTGATTGGTGACTCTAAATTGACCCTAGGTGTGAGTGTGAGAGTGGATGGTTGTTTGGTGTGAGTGAGACAGGTCCCTCTTGTAAATGAGTCCCCGTGACTCAACGAGGCTAGCCTGTATAAATAAAGGTTGAATGAATGAATGAATGAATTGATTTTGCATTTTTAACATCACTCTCCAGAACATTCCACAATCCAACTCCCTGAATTGAGGTAGACCGTCCCTTTAAGCTGGTTCTGAATTGTGGTTTGATGAATATCTGTCCCTTTAAGATTGTAATAACTTTGTCTAAATTTCTTTGGATATTTAAAGGTAATGTGTTATTATGAGCCCTATACATAACTGATAAAATACTATATTCTACCAATTCCTGGAATTTCAATAAATTTAGCTGAAGAAACAAGGTGTTTGATGGGTGACTGAAATGTTTTCTGGTGATTACTCTTACAGCTCTCTTTTGTAAAATAAAAACAGGCTTTGTAATTGTTTTGCACGCTTTTCCCCAAACCTCAATACAGTACAATAGATTAAATGTGGAACAATGATTGTGTTATACAACATATACAGAGCTTTATCAATTACAAAATCCCTGACTTTATATACAGGTACATGAACACACAGCATGACAATCACAAACACCTGGACAACAAAATGGAGGAGATAAGCAAGACAATTAACAGAGAGACCAGGGAGTGTAGGGATGGGGACCCATCACCTGAGAACAACATGCTTACAACTGTTATCTTGAAGTTCTAGGGTGTAGAGAGCCACAGAAACGGTTATGGTAGGCCGGATTTGGCCCACGGGCCTTGAGTTTGACACATGCGATCTAGTGGTACTAAAAGTAACAAAAGAAGAAGAAAAAAAAACAGCCAAATATGTCAGCAGTTTAGCTAACAGACTTTGGAATGGGTACATTTTGTCCTTGTGAAACCTGTTGAAGAGAACCAAACTAAATACTCTGAAACTCAAACAACTTACTGTATAACAGTTCATGCACCGCTAGTTGGCAGTGTAGTGCAAATATTGCATAACTTGCTGCTACCAATTGTTGAATTTAATTAGCGGATTAGAATTAGCTTCCCCTAATTTTCATAAGACATTAGTGCTTTTGAAATTGCGGACCTAAATAAATAAATTAGTGCTTTAGAAATAGCGGAACTAATTTTTGGATTAGCGTTGCCCACCACTGCCCTGAAACAAACAGCTCCAGCGCTGCATGTTTTGTTAATTCATTTATTCAAAATAAAACAAATTCATCAGAAAGGAAAAAAAAACACTGAAAGAAAAGTTGCAGAAAGAAGAAAATAGTCTTATAATATCTGCCCCTTATTAAAATAAACAACAAACAAACAACAACCTTCACTTGAACAATCTCCAAACTGAAAAAACAAACAAACAAAAACAGGTATCCTTCACCTGCATTATACATTCCCAACAACTTTAATTTAATCATCTTTTAAAACATATAAATAGTTTTAGAAATGCTTATGGTGATATCAAGTAAACTTCACAGTCCTGTTTCCTGATTTACAACACGGCTCCTTCAGACTACTGTAGTTCTGAATGAAGGTAACATTTACACATTTACATTCCCTTCAGGTTATATTTACTCTTTTTTTTTCAACAAATTTTAATTGAATATTTGGGGGTAATAGTTTTATGAGTTTTATACATGACTTGTAAAATACTATGTTCAACAAAATCATACACTTTTAATAATTTCAATTAATTAAATAATATATTTGTTGGATGACCATAGCACTTCTTAATAATTCTTATAGCTCTTTTTTTTGTAAAATAAAAACAGGGTTTGTAATAGTTTTGCATGCTTTTCCCCAAACTTCAATACAATAGATTAAATATGGAACAATCATTACATTATACAATACATGGGATTGTATATACAAAACTTTGTCATTCAAAAACTATTTTACTTTATACAGTAATGCAATTGCTTTTGTTTTTATTCTTAAGTGATTTACATGAGATTTCCATGTCAGCTTCTCATCAATAACAACACCCAAAAGTTTTATTTAATTAACTATGAATTTCAATGCTGTAAATTTTAAAGATGTTTAAAGATAAAACTATTAATATTGACACAGTTGAGAATTTTATGGCAAGAAAGTTCATGCTCAATAATCCAGGTACCAAAGCCAATAATTCTCAGTCAGGTCATCTGGACAGTTTCTTTTTTTTTTTTTTGAATGTCCAGAGGACCAGACTTAGCTTTTTTAGATTTTTCTACCTGGATTATTGAGCATGCATCAGGGTATGTGTGTAACACTATTACATAATAATGTAATGTAATGTAATCTGTAATAATATGAACAAAATAATGTTCCTCTTTCCACAACTCACTTCTTGTTTCTGAACTTTTTCTTTTAGATGAATAGAAAGACTACACCCGTCACCAACTCCACCATAAGACGGAGAACTCGTGCAGATGTACAGAAGCGACTTCAACTGATAACGGATGACTACAGAAAATCGACTGACTGTAGGATGACAGTGTGACCTTGGACATGACAGTCTGGCTGGTGACTGTTATGGGCAGGCTCAGTCATCTTCTGAACAGTCTGATGATGAAGCATGACATGAAGGTAAGTCTGATACAGCATCAGACCTAAATTAGATCCTGTTGTTTCTTGTTTCATCATCCAAACTATTTTCTGCTTCCCAAAATGAAGACAAATAGCTCAAATCTTCACATAGATTGCTAAATTTGTCGTGTTTTAAATTGTCCGCTATTAAAGAGACCAGAGCCCTCTGCCTCATACTACGTCACAGATGGTGCGTCCGCGTGTAATCGGATTTCCCATGATTAAACACGGCTTGAAGTTCAAAATCACTTTTAAAGCAAAATTAAAGGGATTTATCATTTTGTTTGCAAAAACGAACATATTTAAATGATAATATATATACATTTTGAGCAATTTGATGAATAGTCAAAAAAATCATGTCAGTGGACCTTTAAGTTGTGACAAACTGAATTGATGACTGGTCTTTTCTCAGGATTTATACTGTTCATTGACATACTGGTGCTGGTCATACAATTAGAATACTGTATCATGAAAAGGTTGATTTATTTCATTAATTCCTTTCAAAAAGTGTAACTTGTATAATATATTCATTCATTACACACAGACTGATATATTTCATATATTCATTCATTACACACAGACTGATATATTTCATATATTCATTCATTACACACAGACTGATATATTTCAAATGTTTATTTCTTCTAATGTTGATGATTATAACTGACAACTAATGAAAACCCTAAATTCGATATCTCAGAAAATTAGAATATTACTTAAGACCAATAAAAAAAATATATATATATTTTTAGAAATGTTGACCAACTTAAAAGTATGAACATGAAAAGTATGAGCATTTACAGCATCAATACTTAGTTGTTGCTCTTTTTGCCTGGATTACTGCAGCAATGTGGTGTGGCATGGAGTCCATCAGTCTGTGTCACTGCTCAGGTGTTCTGAGAGCCCAGGTTGCTCTGATAGTGGCCTTCAGCTCTTCTGAATTGTTGGGTCTGATGTATCGCATCTTCTTCACAATACAGTACTCCATAGATTTTCTGTGGAGTTACGGTCAGGCGAGTTTGCTGGTCAGTTAAGAACAGGGATACCATGGTCCTTAAAGTGAAACTAAACCCAAATTTAACTTTTTTTAGCTGATAAACTCCCTAGAATGTGTTTAAAATGTTTCTGAGCACTATTTTTGAGTTATTTTTCATGTATTTGTGCGTATTAGTTAAAATCGGCAATATTTGGTCTAAAAACGAGTATCTGTAGTCCTATGGGTTGAACTGTGGTATTGCACCCTGATTTTCTCATTAGTTTACGATTCGCACAGTCATTAATTTTCGCCCAATTTCGTCACATCCGCTGCTGCCTGTGTATAAAAGTGGAGCCACTCCCCCGAGAAGGTCACTCCCAGGTCACTCCCCCTCCAGAGTTCAGGGGTTGGATTAGCGATTAGCAACATAGCATTAGCATAGAAGAGCCACGATGTTCCAAGAAAGCTCTTCAAACTGATGTTCACCCACCCTTACACCATCAGGTTACAATCCGTTTGGAGGTGAGTACCATTTTACACCTTTCATTCCATAATTTATCTTTTGAGTACATGACGTGTTTCTTCATGTGCTGTGTTTGCGACCTGCAGCTTTGCTTCGGTGTGGCCCCACAAGGTCGTGGCGTTTTTATCTGTTGCTGATCAACGTTAGTTTGTGGTTGTGTTTAAATGCTCAAAATCTAGTGTTTCTTATGAACACCGCAGAGTGTGTGAACTCTTATGAACTCTGATAAAGAAGACCGTGACATAAAAAAACAATGGAGACTAGCTGGCGCTAATTTTAGCTGTTGTACTAGTTACAGTACGATGTTTTAGACACGGTGTACTTTTGCTGCAAATAATAATGTTGTGCATCAAAGGTATTTATAAAATAATGTGTACTTGTGAATGAGTATCATGGGCAGCAGTATTTATTTTGCACTGGGTCATCTGTTTAACAGATCAACAAAGTGAAAACAAGTACAGTATGCTTGTTTGTAAGGTGATTAAAATGTGTTGTTCTTTTTTTATTTCCATGAGGCGTTCCACATCCAATCTGAGCCGTGCTTCACAGACATCAAGCATCAAGGAGACGTGTAGACATGTCACTTTGGAGGTGACATATGAGAGCTGATTCACCAGGTACATGTATTCATGTTTTATTTATTACTTTTGTACCCTACCCTCTGTCTGCAGGTATTAATATTATTAATTATGTTTTTATTATTTTATTTATTACTTTTATTATGGCGGACATTTATATAAAAAAAGTTTAAAAAAGTTTATGCAACATTAATTCTTGTTTATTTGTTCATTGCTACCTGTCCCAACATTTTGGGGATTTGTTGACACTGTGAAATTTTGAATCAACATCTTTCTCCATTGAAATGTTACATTTACTCAGATTAAACTTTTGATCTTTTCTCTTTTCAGGACTGCAAATATCCAGGGTCGGGATGGAGTGAGGGAAGTCGACCGCTGCATCGTGTCCCAGATTTGTCCTCATGCATGAGGGAAAAAATAAATAAACAAATTGATTACAAAAACTAGTTGTCTATGATTCATTTTATTAACAGTAAGTTACTTCAAAACAACAAAAGGTTCTGAAAACACATGGGACACCACCCCAGCTCCTCTGTTTGGACGCAGTGGACAGCAGAACGAGGAGTCCCAACCACCTTCAGGATGCCCCACCTTCCAGCCAGAAACGAACACCAGGGTCTCAGCTGTACCAACATTGTCGTGGATGCAGGTCTCAGGAGATGAAGCTCTGGCCGAGACTCTGCATCATCTTCTTGGGTTAAAGTAATCCTGGCTGCAATTACTCTGTGTGGCTGCTGGGTGCTTTGAGTCATCACAGTTATCTGAAAAGAACATTTTAAAGGATACACAGTACATGTATTGTTAAATTTATTGCAATTGGTTTGGTTTGCATTAAGAAATATTTTCTCAATATTTTCTCATTAATCTTATCAGCTGCTGTGTCCAGTTTTGATTAGCTGACACATAGCTTAAACAAATACTGTATTGTAGTGGGCATGACCATGCCCGTTCTGATACTTGAACTGTCCCAGTGACACCTTTTCACTGATACTCTCAGAAAAAGAAATTGACACTATTTTATTACATTATTTTGAATCAAAACACAATAAGTCATAAGAGACTCTCTTATTCCTCTATTTTTGTGTTAATGAATAACCTTGTGTTACTTGTATAAGCATTATTGAATTCAATGTTTGTTAAGTCAAAGACTGTTTAATTCAAACTGTTTAATTCAAGTTGGAAATCCAATGTTATTTCAAAATAATGATCACTTCTTCATATGATGAATCAAACGTTGAAAGTGAATTAATGTCAGACTGAACTCGATCAGTTTTGTTAGAAGTTAGAATGCAGTTTCAATCAGTTGTTTTATGAAGCTGGCTCCAGTCAATCTGTTTCTCTCTCTTCATTCTAAACAACTTCTTCTCTGTTCTAAAAACTGATCTTCTCCTATCCGAGTGACCTTCATCCACTGGTTTGTTTGGACCAATCAGAGAAGAACAACAAGTCACTGATCACAGATCCTTCCTTAAAGTTCTAAGCTGTTGCTGGAACTGACGGAGTTTGCTGAGGACCTCAATGAGCTATGAGGTTCCCCAAAGAGCTGAATGAACACCAGTCACACGCTAAGGACTCGTCATTCAGTTAAAAGATTTATAGCATGCCTGTTATAAATCAATTTCCAGCTGTGAAAAGCTTCACTTTATTGACATTCCTTTAAGGAACGTCTTATCTTGAACAACACCACCAGGAGCTGCCGTTACTTTCGGTTCGAGTCAAGGCGCACGTCTGGAGACGCTGAGAATGGTAAACGAACTGACCAAACTGGACCGAGGGAGACTGACCATCTTCACGAGGTAAAAGTCGTCAAATGCTTTGCCAAGGGTACCAACGTGTAGCCGAGTTCAGCCGGAGAGCTGCCATGCTTCTGGTTAAACACATCAAGATAACTCCCTGACTCTTAACTTTTCTTCCTCCATTTTCTCCTCCTAAACCTTTATCTTCCTAAGCCAGAAACTAAGTTAATGTACCTACAGAAATGAGTAAAATATCATCCTTCACTGTTCTGTTGTTCCTATATTTCATCTGTGCTGAAGTTAATTATAGGAAAAATAATCAACCAATCATGTACAAATGTGTGATGTAATTTACAATTATGTTAAATAAATGGTCCAGTCCTGCTGTGCCAACATAAGTTTAACGTTTCCTGTGAATTACATCTGGTCAAGGTATAGAATTATTGGTATTAAGCTGAAAAAGAGAGAACTCGTTTAATTAATGATGTATTTTTGTGTCAGTCTAAACCCTGCCAATTTATACATCTAAAATATAGGTAAGTCATTAAACTGACCTCATCCTATATTACTACATTGGTGGCCCGTGAACAGGTCTCTGAAAGTTTAATATTTAATATTTCTGTACTTTGAATGTTGGCATAATTTTGTCCAAGTTTTAGACTCTGAAAACGATAGTTTTTTGGCTGGGAAAGTGTGTCATAGCTGCAGGAAACTGCTGGTTAATGTCACTTGTAGCTGAGGAATTGTCTTTACTCAACTTTTAAACGTGTGTTGAAGTTTTTGGGTTAAAATTTGATGTTGCTGTGTGGTTCTGGTTCTGAGTCGTTTGGACTGCTTTGCTGACGTGTCACAGATAAAAGCGCATCTACGTTTGACCGCCGTGTCAAAACTGTGCCTATAAGAGCTTCATGGTTCATCTGGAAAATTGCTGTCGAGTGGTATCGTTACATTTTAAGCAGGAATAATAGCATTTTGTGTCTGAAGCTGTCGGATCTGGTTCTGACCCGGTCCATTTTAGCTCTGACGGGTTGCTTTACGGTAAAAAGTCCGTGTTGGCGACATTTATCTTGCTATTTTTACTGGGCGCAGCTTGGTAAAACTATTCTGATGTGAAACGATTCGTTCACGGAATTTTTGTGGTGAATTTTAGCGTTTTATGAGTTGAAAAAGAGTCTAGGTTTGATAAGCTATATGCTGACGCTACGTTCATAACATCTGTTGTCTGCTGTGGTTGGTTCAAGGCGATCACGTGATACACAGTTGATCGTCAAATTTCAGTTTTGTTCACACAATTCTGACAGATTGTCTGGTTTGTTTCGTTTTTAGGCATAATATATCGTCAGAAACTGTTTAACCGCGGTGTTTTGGGATATTTAAAGGGGTTTTAGAGCGTTTAGACGTCGGTAGAACTCAAACGTCCGACTGCACGCACGTCCCTAAATGCAACACGAACGACACGTCAACGGAAGTGACGTACCCAGATAGAGAAAAAAAGGAAAAAGATCGTTTCTTTTTATATCTAAAAAATCCACAGAACTTGTTCTAAAC